>VZTB01006746.1:748975-768240 GCA_013397245.1 Thryothorus ludovicianus | reverse complement strand
GAGATCTCTCTCTAGTCAGAGAAAAAAACTTCACACCCCTCTCTCTTCTGAGCCCTTCCAAAAGGGAGGTGGGGTTGATCCCGCCCTTCTCTGGACAGACACTTCTTTTGTCTCTTTCAAGTACCTTAAAGTATCCATAAGTACCCAGCAATCAGTTTTTTTTTTTTAGCCACTCTTCTGGGAAAAAATTCTACAAGAAAGTAACCCAACCCCCAACAGGCCTGGAAGGGCATGGACAGGACCTTTGTGTGTAACTCCAGGTAAATGTCTGGACAGGATGGTACACTGAGACCCCCTGAACAAAACCCTTGGTGGAAGCACTTTCTGCTCTCTTGGAACTGCTGTGTTTAAGGGAATCATTTTGCTATAGCCACTGTTTTCTTTTGTATCCCTCCCCCAAAATCGAGCAATATTTCAGCCCAAATTAAATGGGCTGTCGCTTTCAGAGCAGCATATTAGACTCCTGTGTGTGTCTTTGCCATTTTTGTCTTGTTGAATACTCTTTGTCTGACTATGATGAATGATTGCAGAGCAAAGTAAAAAAAATAGGCTGAAATCAAAATGTTTCAGTTTTGTTGAAAAAACACATTCCAATTGAGCCAAAGTGGGTTTTTCAAGGAAGTTTCCTAATGGGGAAATTGTAATTGTGAACAGGGGGAATTGTAAGCTGCTCCTGGGATTTTGTAAAAATATTTATTTTTGCAAAGGATCTTGGAGGAACCTTTTCCATAAACGACCCCCAACAGAGATGCACTAACCCCTCTCCTCATCCTTTTGAGGATCAGAATGTTCCTTGAGACTTTGGGGAGTGGGATGGGGTTTGGGAGCCTTTGGAGAGGAGCATGCAGTTCTCACTATGCCCTACCACAATATATTGTGTTTATCCCACTTCCATGTGCAAAGTGTGTCTTTAATTTCCAGTGAACAAAGATTTGGTTTCTAGTTCTGCCTTGTTTTCACCATATATTTTCCAAAACCACTTTTTTTTTCCCCATTAATGTTCACCTTTAACCTATTGATTTGTTATAAAAACAAGCCCTTTTATAAAGGAAAGGTAAAAGGAAATGAGGGAAAACATAAACACATTGCAAAAGCAAGGATTTCCCAGAATAAACCCACATATAACACAAATATATGATGTAGCTTCTTTTATTAGCACTGTAAAAAAGAAGGCAGGGAAAAATGTGAAAATACATTAGGGATTTTAAAGGCAAGCAAATCAATTAGTCATTACTGACATAAATTTCCCTTTCTTGGGGACGTTCAACCTTCTCATATCCTGTGGATGAACTCTAAAGCACCTGTAGTAGATCTGTTTTCAGTAAAGAGATTTAAACTACTGTAGATGTTTTTCCAAGGAAAATATAATGTTGACAGAATAATGCGTGGAAGAAGAGGCTACTAAGGCAGCTGCTATAAATTGCCAACCTTATAATTCCTCTTGCAACACGCCCAGCTTCACAAGATGTGCATTTGTTGATGCTCTACATATGGTTTTGAGCAAAAGTAATTGCCCCCGCAACATGATGAAAACTAAGCATGCTCTACAATTGCAAAGAAAGGGTCCTCCCCTCATTTCCCTCCTCTCTCCAAGCACTGGGATAAGGATTCTCCATCACCTTGGATAGGTGTCTGTGGCACTGACAGGATTTGGGATGTGTGTGTTCCCAGATGTCCCCTCAGCCCCTGCCATGTGCTGAGGGCTTGGATGGTTCCCTCAGGATGCCCAGCTTGGATTGTGTTGCCAGTGGAGTTTGGTCTCTGGTAGCATCCCCCATGGTTACACCATTCTTCCTGCGGCCACCCAAGTCTGCCAAGCCAGGATAGCATCTGGGAGAGATGATGGAAACCTCTTCCACCAGCTTGGCGTAATTTGGCTGTTCAGCCTTTCTCCTCCAACATCCTTTTCCACAAAGAAATTTTAGTATTTCAGCCTTGGACACAATAAGGTGCTTGTGGACCCTTCTTCCAGTCAAAGCTGATTCTGTGCTATTACAGGCTTTATTTTTTTTTTTTCCCCCAAATATTATAATTTAAGCATTTCTAGCCCTTTCTCCTGGTAGAGACACCTCTAAACTCTACTCTTTGTAGCTGCATTAATTTTCTGACCGATCATTTTGCCTGTCTCCTTCCTTGTGTGGCCACAGAAAGAGCTGGCCATTGCTAGTTGAGACCAACTGCTACTGCTCAGGAAATCCCTGCTCAGGGCTTCCTCATCTGGGATGGATTTTGGATCCCTCAGAGATGATCTGCACATGCTCATGCATGAATGCTCTGGATCCCTGAGCTCACAAAAATATCCCTGGAGCAGAACTATAAGACAGGCAAGGGAAAAGGTTTTGTGGAAGAGCCCACACCACGGGTGTGCCTGATCCTGAGAGATCAAGAGTAACACCATGAAGAGACAGTACAGTCCCAGCTGTTGTCCCTTGCAGAAGCCGTGCTCTGTCTCTTTCCCAGCAATTCTGCTCTCAGCTCCAGGAATTGTTTCTACCATGTCTTGTAATCCAGTAACTTTTCCATGTAAAATGATTTAGGAACTGCAGCAGTAATTAGCACCCAGGACACCTCTGCAGCAGCCTTGAGCAGCTGCAGTGAAGCCAAACCCCCTCGTCTGATCCTTTATTCCCAGCAGCTTTTGACCTGCCTCCTACAGGACCACATGGAGAGGGTTCAGGATTCTCCCACCCTGTCCCTGCTCATGTGCTTTTGGGGACCCTGAGTCAGACCCTCTCCAGGATGAGGTGTGAACTGCAAACACCATCTCCCTTCTCCAGTGCCTAAACCGAGGCTGGGGTGAGAGATCTGGGCTGTGCAATTTGTGAGAGCCGTTCAGAAGCAGCTCCCACACTGGTGCTGCTGCGTGGAAGAATCAGAATCCCATTCATGGCAGTAAGTGAGCAGCCAGGGCTGTGTGCCAGCATGGCACTGCTGAACCCCAGGAGAGAGGTGAGAATAGGAGGATAAATAAACTGCCACTGGCATCAGGCATCAGGAGGGTTTCACTGCTTGGCTGGGGAATTTGCTTTTTTAAAGGCAGGCAAACTTCTTTTCTGTTTATGTTTTTTCTCGATTTTTATTTTTTTTAATTCATTCTAAATTGAAAGGAATGTTTCCTATAGAAATTAATTTCTATAGAAAAAAAAATAAATAGATGCGTTTCACATACACACAGGGACACAAACCATGCAGTTAGTAGGAATCCCATTGTCTGTGGGAAACCAACATAGATGGATGTTTCTGGTTGTTTGCAATGAGCCCCCAGGCCAATGGCTCTGGTCTGACCCTCCCCAGCATGAAAGTCTCAGGAGGGGAAGGTCTCCCCATATTCTTCCATTTTGAGTTCTGCTGTCTCCTGGGGGGTTCCTGGGGACTCTGGGATGCCCATGAGGAGGGACAAAAAGCTGGTGGGACCCGGGTGTGGGAACTAGAGAATCAAATACACTTTAGGTTGGCACACTGTGGCCAGCCACAGGGCTCCTGGGCGATGCCTTTTGGCCCAGGGTTTGATATTTACCGGTTCGCACTTGCTCTAAGGGTCTGTGACCTCTTTTTGAAACCTCTTCTTTACGAGTTTATTTTGGCTGGGCTCAGGCATTCATAAAATTCCTAGGGAATGGGAGGCTTGAAGCATGGCTTGTAAAAGGAGGAGTGGGGAGGTGGGAGAATGGATTGAGGAGGAGAGTTTTCCATTACCCTGTCATAGCCTCCCTAGCACAGATCTTACGCCTCTGAGTTCCTTTGCAAAGTTGCAGGCTTCTGAAAAGGGGAGAGAGAAAGGGAGGAGAGAGGGGGGAAAGCTTCCTTCCCCATTTGGGAGGCAGGATCCATCCCTAAGTATACAGGTCTTTCTCCAGTTTCCCTTGTCAGTCATCCTTCTGCTGCTTTTGGTCTTCGCAGCAGGTCAGCAGAGCTGGTGAATAGCTCGGCAAGCACAAGGCATCTGAAACAAATTAGATCTCTTATAGCCACCCAGAGACTGATGATGGATGGAGGTCTGTATTTACAGCAAAACTAATTGGCAACATACACAGACATCCAAAAAAGTATATTATTTTGCCAGACTTTGGAGTCACTAGGCCCTTTATTTTTTTATTGCAGAACATTATACAGCTAGAGATAAAAAAGAACAGTGAAAGTTTTAAATCTAATAAAAGCATTTGACTGGAGAGTAAAAATAACATACACAGAGAAGTTTGATTTGGAATCGAATTTTATTAATGGTCTTTTCTCTGCAAAATGTTTCCAATTAAAAAACAATTCTGAAGTGATGCATTAATAAACTGCTCCCCCCTCTCCTTTGGAGGGACTAAAAGTTTTAAAGGCTGAGGTGGATAAAAAAATCCAGTGGATGTTATTAAAACATAATTTAATATAACCTAAATATAGTGCTTGCATACCACAGAGAGAGAACCGGCTGTATAATTGAATTCGAAACAATGATAGTATGTTGACTTTTCAAAGAGAAATATTATCAGATTGTAAGCTGCTGTTCAAAAGAGGAGTCTTCTTTAAACACTGAGGTATGCAAGAAGCAATAAAGAGCAAAATCAGCCACATTTCCCTGGACAGCATGTGGCAGATTTAGATTTCTAAAAGGCACGAATATATGTGAAATTGGGAGCATGCGGTAGATGAACAGTCTGGATTCCAACAAGTCATTTGTTTGATTTTTAGATGAATGATCTCTTTGCTTAGAAAAGAGAAGGGAAAAGAGAGAGACAGATAAATGGGTCTTGCAGATCTGATCTTCCAAAAGCATTTGAGAAAATTGTGTATTTCTATCTGTTGATGTTGTTGGGCAGAGCCTGGCTCTGAGTGATGAAAGCTCGTGTAAAGTGTTTTCCCTGGGTTGGGAGCATTGTTCCCTGATAGACATATTTGCATGAGAAATAGGTGAGCTCTAGAGAAGGTCAAATGCATGCATGATGAGGGGGCTTTGGGCTGGGGAGGGGACTCTGGTTCCCCTGACCACCTACACTTCTGTAGCTTTCCTTAATTTTGTTTTGAAGTGGGAATGAGCAGAGACTGACCAGATGATCTGCATTAGCATCTTTCTGTGCTAAAAATCCAACTTTCTCTTTGCTCATGTAGAAGACAAAAGAACATGTTCTCTTGCCTATCCCAAACACCAAAATTTCCATCATCAGGAATCCTCCTCCTCAGGCCGGAGGGGTGGGATCAGGGAGCACCTACACACTGTGGCACCCTCATCTGACACAGAGCCAGAGTAAAAGTGTCCTCCTCTTCTCACCAGGCAGGGTGAAGACCTCTCTACAACCATATCATTTGCATCCACTTCAACTCCCCTTTTCCCAGCAGCACTGTGTGAAGGGATCCAAGTGCAAATAAGAATTAAACCCATGATCTTCCTACCAAGGATTATCCCTGATTGCCCATTATTACTATTATTACTGTGTTTGCTGGGGCAGGTTTTCTTATTCTAAGCTTTGAGCTTTTTTTCTTTTGCTTTTTTAAAAATTATTTTTATTTTCTTTGGGCTGCGTCTGGGAAGCCGTCCTTTGTGTAAACAGCTATCAGAGTGAGCAGGAGTATGTGATCCATTAGCTCTGCTGAAAACACAATCATTGTGTTATTCCAAGCTGATGAAAACGTCCTCTGTAGTTTTCTCTCCCAATATCCACATGCCAATCAGCATTTGTCAGTGATATAATTTTCTCGCATAAACACATCCGTTGTGCAACTTCCACCCCGAGTAAATAGACATAATTCCAAAACCAAATAACACACTTGGAGGGGACTGGGAGATTAGACAGACAAGGAGGTGGAGGGGGAGTGGAGGGGAGTGAAACTGTGTGAGGAGATCAGCTTTAATTGAAGAAGGGGAAGATGGAAAATTCTCAGGAACAGGCAACACAACTGGTTTATTTCTTCATGGAGCAAAAAAGGCTGGGAAGGCGAATAGTGTGGGCTATTTTTTTAATGAACATTTGTAAACGAGGACCACCAGGAACTGCTGAAAGAAGGATGGCTGTTGTTTATGGAATTGGGAAAACAATTTTTTTTCCCAGTTTGAAACAGAATAGACAATATGCTATAAGTGGGGAGGTGCCATTTCCCTGTTTTCACCAGAAGGCCTGCTCAGACATGCTACATTTTCCCTCTCCTTGTTCAAAGCTTACATAACCTCCGGGTAATTGTATCTTTGAATCCAATATTGCAGACTTATGCAAAAGAATGTTTTCCATCCCATATGTTTCCAGTGTGTTTGGTGTGTCTGTGTTTGTGTGTAAGGAAATTTGTAAAATAAATCCTTTATTTACATGAGTCCCCAGACTTGGCAGACCATGGCTGTGCCATGTGCGTTCATACAGGATTGGTCTGTGGCTGTATGCAGTGTTTATTTAAATATATCCTCTGCCTACACACTGTACAAAAGGCATATGTGTAGATCAGGAAATACTGTATGGCAGTAGAAAATATGTCTGTTCTTTAGAGGAATGTCTTATGAGTGATCCTGTAGGAGAATTATATAAGAAAATAGGCTGGTGCAGGAGGAGAGGATAAAAAGTATAATTGTGTGTGTTTGTGTGCATATGCATACATTTTGTGTGTGTGTGTACATACACCCTTGTATGTCTCTCCAGGTCACAGCCCTTGCAAAATTGAGTCTGAGAGGGCTCCTACATGAAATAGGATCTACCTCTTGTCCTGAGGCAGAATTAAACCTATTAACCATTTTGCAAACCAATTCAAAATGCCGAAAACACCCTTCTCTGCTCGTATTTGCATGTACGCTTCTCTACAAAGACATGAACCTTGAATTCTTCTCTGCCTTAGAGGACAATCTGATACCATTTCAGGGGCACCTTGGGCACGGAGGGCCAGCAGAACGGTCCCATGCCTCCCTCCCCGGGCAGGCTGGATCACCTGATTTGCATTTTACCCCATTCGAGGGTCCCATGCTAGGGCAGAGGAGAGCTGAAACTCAAAACCGCTTTGTGCTTATTTGCTTTATGATCCTGTTGGGTGCAGTGTTTACTCAAATCCAGCAAACATCTGGATTAGATAATTTGTTGGAAATTAGCAGTGTTTGATGGTTATCAGCCCTTGCGTGATTAAAACCCGGCTGTCAGCGTCGTGTTTGGGTTTCAGGACAGCAGGGACAGCAGCTGCAGGAATGCCCATGCTCAGAGGTGTGGGGAGCAGCAGGGCTCACAGCACCTCGGAAGGGATCCATCCAAGAGCCCCCTGCACCCATGGGAGACTTGCCAGGAGAGACACAGGGGCAAAAGTGCTGAAAAAATTCTCTTCAGCTCCTTCCATCACATAGACGAAATGAGAGAGAGGGATGCAGGGGGCTGGGGGTTCTGTCTTCCATCTTGCAAATATTTCAGATGCTTCTACCAGGTCTGTGCTTTGCCCTTCATATTTACACCAGAGGTGGGCACAGCACGAGTGCAGAAGAGCTTTGCTCATTTTCTGCTCCTCATTTTTTATTTTTCCTATATGAGGAAGTATTTGTGCATCCCTTGCCATCCCTATACTCACATCCAAGCACAAAGAATATTCACCCTCTTCCCTTCTCTTTCCCCCTCCTTCCTTCACCTTTCCCTTTGGGGGTGGATTTTGCTCCCTTTAAGTTACCTGGGGTTTTAAGGCTGGATCAAATGGTGACAAACCCAAATCCTTCTGGAAGGGTTTTGTCATCATTATATTAATATGGGCATTTTTTCACGAGCAGTTCAGCAAAACATTCATGGCATAGTAGAAGTTTTGCTGGTCACAGGGAGAGGAAAGTATTAATAACATTGCTTCATTCACTTGGGGCCAGTGGGGCTCAATGAGTGCAGTGTCCAAGTGATTTTTGTAGAAGAGGATCAGATATGTCAGTACCCTGTGCTGGGGCAGAACCTGGGCTGCCAGGTGCTATGTACATGCTCTTCCTGGTGGGATATTCACCAGCAGGAAAAACCAAGAGAATGCTTAGGAAGTTAAATAAATATAGTCCCTTTCTCAGCTATATCAGGTAGATAAATGATTAAGAGCAAATTGTATGAATACTTTGCAGGATCGTGAGATGTGCATGTATAAACATATTTAAAATATAATATATAGGCTTTTAAAGTATGCTTCATCCTTAAGAATGAATATTTTCAGTTGTGCATGTATAGACGTATTCATTGTATAGTATGAACCACATAAGATTGACTCAGTCATAGTAAATGAGCAAAGCTGAAATATAAAGCACTTGTTGGTTCTATTTTTTTAATATAGTGTAATATATTATGTTTATATGTTTATATTATGTTTATTATGCTGTCTTAAGAAAGGGAACCAAATGATAAATAATCTCTGCAGTTACACTCTTAAACTGGTGCCACCACTTGCTCCCAACAGTGTTTGCCACAGCAGTGCCTGCCAGCTCTCCTTTACACAAGTGGGATGGGAAATTGTTTGGTCATCTTTGCATCAGCACAGCAGCACTGCCAGGGATGTGCCAGTGCCGTGGTGGGGAACCTGCACTGGTGAACATCAGGCTGGTCCCACCTGGGCTGCCAGCTTAATCCAAGCAACGTCTGAGCATTGTAAATCTATGAAGGCAAACCCAGGAACTGCGGTATCATGTAGGAATGGGTGTTATCTTTCAACCCCTTGTTTTCAAACTGCTGTTATGCATTTAAAAGCTAATTCTCTGGGTTTCAGTAGTCAGCTGTGGGACATGGGTCTGTCTGCAGATATCCCTGCCTGGGATGCCCCTAGGTTGACCCTTCCATGCCAGTACATCCATATGGACCAATGCATGGTCCAACAGTACCTGCATCCAGGGCAGTTAGGATATGGGGCACCTCTAGACCAGACCCTGTATGTGTGTGTTCTCTGCAGGCTTCTGGACTAGGGAAATTATCAAATCATCACCCTTTAAACCTCTCCAATCACTTCCCGCCCACAGCTTCATTTCTGGGGCCTTCAGATCTCCAGGCAAGTTTGCTGCCTCGTGCTAATGAATCCCGCGCGCTGAGTGAAAACTCTATCTGCACATCTTTAAATTAAACCAAACCACACACATGCACACACAGAAACCATTTCAGCCTACCCAGTGGGTTTTTGCCTTGCTGCATGTGCAGGATCTCTTATTCATGTGGGAACCGTGCAGCAGAAGAAACTCCTTAAATATGCATCAGGAGCAGTAATTTTTCCCTGTTGCCTGCAGCATGGGCTCAGATGATATGATCGTGAAAAGGGAATTATTTCCTGCCCTGTAGAATTTAATTTTATGAATGGAGCCATGTAATGCAGCATAGTAGCTTTAAAAAAACCCAACATAAAAGACATGAGAGGAGAAAACAAGTTATACACCCCTCTGTCAGAGGGAAAACAAAGCTGACTTACATGGATCGACTTCCTTGTTTGCCCTTTCATTGTTCCTTGATGGTAAAACTCTTGCGTTATGATTTTCAGAAGCACATAGCACTAAATGGTTTATGATGTTTACTTAGCATATAGGACAATAGATGGAAAAGCGCCATAATTTGTGACGCTGACTGCAAAATAAACCTACCATCATTCACACAGAGTGCTGTTCCTCTGGATAAACAGCCATGTTGCTGCTTGGCAGGAACAGACCATCGTCTCCTGGGTCCTTCTTGCTGGAGCTGCACATCTTCGGGCCTCGAGCCATTGGTGTTTAAACAAGAAGCCTTTTGACTCCAGTAGGGCAGTGCTGGCACTGCACAAGCTCTTTGTCCCTGTTTAGATAAAATAAAGATCCCTGAAAGGCCTCCCGGCTCAAAAATCCCTCATGTGTTGATCCACAATAGCTGCTGACATGGTAAAGTTGCAGAGTCTCCCAGCCAACAGTTTAGATGTAGTATCTTGGGGCCAGGAGCAGTTTAGATGTGGAGCAGGATCCACATTGTAGGTTACAACTCTGTATTTGATTTACTAGGATAAGAAATCTCCTCATTCCCACTTCAATTTATGAAACTATCTCCAGTGCATCAAGGTGGTTTGGAGTCCAAAGTAAGTGAATTTTGGACCTTTTTCTGTGAGACTTTGAGTAAGGCCTTGTCTCAAGATCAGTCTGAATCACGAGTGTGTCTGAGCAAGTGTGTCCGGTGAATTTCATAGATGCTTGACTTAACAAATCCTAGAAGACAGAGTGGGAAACAACCTTGAGAAGGTGCTGATATTTTTCCTCCTCATCCAGGACCTAAACAGCCAGGCCTAACCCATTTCTGCCACACATACATCAAATCTCTTCTTAAAACTCCCTAATGATGGAGATACCACAAATTCCATCAGCAAACTCTTCCAGTGCTCTCGTCTTTTGAACAACTTTCAAAAGTTCTTTCAACTTCTTTCAAAGCTCAAGGATGAGACTCTTCCTGTCCTTCTCATAGGAGACACAAAGGTCTATAACCTCCCTCTTCTCACTCAGGAGTTTATGGACTGTCACACTGGGGGCTCTTTGCATTTCTTAGACTGAACAAACCCACTAATTTTCAACCATTTCTCATCTTAAGTTTTCTAGATTTCTGATCCCCTTTTTGTGGCTGTTGTGCTCCTCTGAATTCAAGCTGCTCTGTGCCTTCCTTAAGAATCTCCCCCAGGGTCTGACTATTTCTGGATTTGATCAGCTCTGATCAAAAGTTGGTTATGAACCATCTTTGTGGTTTTGACTTGAACTGGATCCGAAGCAAATGAATCCCATGGCATTTTTTCCTATTGGTCTCTTGAGATGTGGCAGTTTTGAAGCAGTTGCAGAAGATAAACACAAGGAAGACCTTTGTGGTAGCGAGCAGTGGGACAGGATTAGCTCATGTGTCTTAAGATGCCCTGGGTTATTAATTTCAGTGTGAGGCTGAGTTTTTCTCTTTGGGACGTCACACCAGGAGCAGTGGCATAGAGGGAAAAACTGTTCAGGTGCTGAACTTTGCTCACAGCCACACTGAAACAACAACCCTCCTGGCTTGAATTGTTGTGCATCATCCAGCTCACCAACAGCAACCTGCCAGGGTCCAGGTAGACTCTATAAAACCCCATTCAATATGTCTTGTTCCATATGGATGTCCACTCTGGAAATGTTTTTTGGCTGGTTGTAGCTTAAATAGTGTAACAGGTTATCAGCCAGACTGCTTGCATGCACATGGATGATAAGGAACAGACAGCACGGATTTATCTGGTCTCATGTCACATCAGTCTAGACTTTTCTCCTGGCAGAATAATAAGTTCTTGTGGGCAGGGAAGCTGCAGTTGGGGTATTTTATCTTGACTTCAGAATCAGTGATGGTCCCATAAACATAACAATCCAGTCAATACTAGTCAAGCTGTTCTGTTGTGCTGGGTGTGGAGAGAAGAACGGCTAAGCTGTCTGGTTTATACAAACCATTCTGAGAAAAGCAGAAATTGTTTGCCTTTTGCATCCTACTATTATATTATAATTATCATTATTATTCAAACAACGTGTCTTCTGAGGGAAGGAACTTTCTAGTTGCACTTCAGGGAAAAAAAAAATATAACTCCTCTAATAAAATAACCAGGAGAGTTTCCTCTAAGAGCATGTCATTATGTCAACTCTGTTCAGTAGAGAAGCATTGCATTCAGTAAATATATATTCGGGAGCTACTTGGTGATCATTGACATTTGGCACTGTTCTTACATCTCTCCCTATTAGCATGTTTATGTTTGGAGTGTACTTGACCTATTTCAGAAATATTCCACATCTTTTCCCATTATTTACTGAGCAGCAATAGCCCCGGAGAGAACTGCTGCATTTTACAGGCTGCAAAGTTTCATAGAAACAGGAGGCCCCTCTTGTGTTGCTTAAGTAGCTCATTTGTGAAGGTAAATATATTCCTGGATCTAATTAGGAGTTGCAGTATTAATTTTTATGCAGATGAAGCTAGGCTGGGAGGGAGACAAAAGAAGAGGGAGCAATGGTGTGTTCATCATTGCTGAAATGACCTGACCAATTCATTCTTCATGAGGGGTCACAGACAAATATCTGAGATCTCTTACACAAAAATAACTGTTTCACTCCCTATACCTGACTGAGGGCTGGGACTAGGTCAGAGATCCAAAGGCACTGCTTGCACCAAAACCTTGTTTTGTTTCCTATTTAAATGCAATTTTTCATGCCAAGGCAAATTTGAAGGCCAAATGACAGTGTTTTGAAGACAGATCCTCTAGGGAATATGGAGAAGGAAATTTTGGAAGCTGAAGCAACAGGAGAGATCTGATCCATTCTGTCTCATCTTGGATATGATTTTCATGTGCTGCAATACTTTTCTGGATATTAGTGTGTTTTGAGGCATGAAATGGAAATTTAGAACTGTCCACTATTTTGTGACTGGTAATGGAAGATTCAGCCATAAATCTTGGCACCTGTATTTTGAAACTGTACCATTTTAAAGTACCTCCTCATTATAGTTATCAAATACCTTTTCATTTCCAAAGTATTAAGCTGGAACATATTGTCCACTTTCAAATTCTCACACACAGGAAAAATGTTCGAGTCTGCACTGACCCTTGAAACTCAGAGACAATCCAGACCTTTCTGATCTTGCCTTTTCAACACAGATGAGATAGCAGAAACCTTCTGGCTTGGAGCTGATTTGTTTTTTTTCACTCTTGCTCTGATCTTGCACCCCTTAAAGAGCTTGTTTTGAAAGAGTTTGGACTTACATAAAATACGGGAACTGGAGATCCATCCTTCATGAGTGATATCACTGTGAGCTTAAATATGAGCATGAATTGTTCAAAGGTGTCATCTTCATGCTGATATAATGTGTGATGGAGAGTCATGGCTCATCAGAAGTTATAAATCACTTGGGAACACAAAGCTGTCAAAGGCAACAGGGAAAGCACGCTTTTTCTTGCTCAAAGAGAAGTTCACCTCTTTGTTCTCCCTTTTGTACCCAAGCTGCACCTGCCCTCTTTGATTTTAATTATCAGGTACTGGGGGAGTGTGGGGATGACTGTGTTAGAAAGCATCACCTTCCTTTCAGGCCCAGCTACAGTTCTTTGTTCTGCTCTTATAAGGTAATAGGATGCTAATAAATCAGCTCTCTGGTTCACCATATTTAGGGAGCTTCTAGTGACTGGAAAATAATCACCCTCTTGTCTATTTATTCCCTGTCTTTGCTTGCACTGTGTTTTTCTTCTGTTCTTTCTGTCAAGACCAACACTGTTACCTCCATTCTGGAGATCAGTTTTTGTTCCTGTATAATTCAGTTATGTTTTTGGGCAGAAAAGGAGAAAGGGCTTCTGTCCCAGCCCTTGGCTTCTGCTTTTTGCTGTGCTGTGGAAGTCACTCATGTCCAGCATGATTCCCCACTCCAAGGTATCACGTGGTAGATGTAGAAAGCTGGACACAGCCGCCAGCCCTGCACAGCCTGAAAGCAATACTAAGCCCCATGTCTGCAAAGGGACAAGAGGTGTCCTTCCCTCACATGGCAAGACATGTTCCACAGCCATTCACCACCTCCTACCCACTTAGGGAATGCAGTGCAATACAGTAGACCATAATATCACCCTACCACTCTGCAAAATCTGCTGTCCGTAGTTACCTGCCTCAGGCAGAGATTGTAACTGGGGATGGGAAATGAAGTTGTGTCCATCCTTAAAAATAGACCAAGCCAGGATGATCCAGATCTCAGAGGAGGTAGCCTTGACTCCACGGGAATGGCAGGATCTGGCCATAAATAGTGTGCACCACAAAGACACACAGGAAGAAAAAACAACCACTTAGCAACAGCAGCAACAGTTGCCACTGCAATTATTCCAGCAAATGACAATAATTTGTGCTGACCACAGTGTGGTCTGCCTATACCTTGCCAACTTGCTCCTGCTCCAGCCATTAATATCAGGTTTTTTTGCACACAAAGAAAATAGCTCTCATTTAAAGCTCCCTGTGCACTTTGTGAGTCGTTAATGAAGTCTCATGATATCTATGGCCTAAAAAGAGCACTATGAGATACTTTTTCTTGAGCAAGAATCATGATCTGCTGGTTGTCAGAGGAACCCATTTGTCAATTATTGTCCCTCATATTTGTGGCCCTGTTCTTTGGAATAATAAGAGCTTGGCTTGAAGAATCGGCATGAAATGTGGTTGTGTTTAAAAATTGTTTATTTTCATTGTTTTTCTTTAGCTTTGTTCTTGGAGCTTGTACAATAAAGGCAAATAATTTAAAGGACACACAGGGCTGGAGTTTGGTTTTTTACTGAGTGTGGGAGGCTGACAGAAAAGCCATATCCAAGTGAAGGGACTGCATTCAGGGAAGCCAAGGTGAACTGTAATAGTTAAAGACTCTGGAGGGCTTGGACTTGGAGTAACTTCCATCTTCCCTCTCAGCTTGTAACTCACACCAGACTCACACCTAGGCTGAACTCACACCCAGCTACTGGCAGGGAAATTACACCTCTTAAGTCATCAGCTGCAAAACTGGCTCAAGCAGCCAAAAGGAGCTGGGCAAACTCACCTGTTGAATCACACAGCCAGGAAGCAACAAGGAAGAGACACTTAGCTGCTGTGAACTGATGCCAATTACTCTTGTGAGCTAATTGATGCATTCCTAAAATTCCTCTCGAGGTTCTTGGCACTCTGAGCTTCACATAGGTCTGTGAGAAAGTTCTTTTTTTTTGTAAATAAACAGACACCACTGCTGTGTGTGGGGGCTCCAGGACTGGCATGACAGCAGCCTTAACCCAGAAGGATTTGTGAGACTTGGGGGTGATCCTCCACTCCCCACAGCTGCTCCTTCACAACCTGCTTGTCTCAGAAGTGGGACACTACCTTCACCCCAGGCTGTTTCCGAGCTGCTTATTGACATTATACCCTCACTGGCATTCAGCTCAGCTCATCTGTAGAGTTGGTTAATGGGAAGATAACAACCAGTGAGTGCAAGGGCTGTCCTTGTCTCAGGGGATGCAGTGTGAAACCTCTGGCTGCTGGGCAAGGAGCCCTCTTTCTCCTGTGGTTCTCAACCCACAGCATGAAGATGCCAGAAGCTACTTTGAGGTGCTTCCTAATGCCATCTGAGAGAGGCTGGTCCATCCTCAGGAGGCTTGACGTTGCTGCTCTGACAATCTGCGAGTTCAAAATGTGTCAGAAACTGCTTGAGTAATGTCAGGTACTTTGACTCCCTCTAAAGTCGGCGAAGACAGAGCTGTCTCCTCCAGACAGCGAGAGACAAATTGAGTTTGGAGATGATACTTAGGCACTCATTCCTATGGCAAAGTTCCAGTTAGGTGTCACAATCTCCTCTGCAAATGTTAAAGACATCCTAAAATAAAGTTCAGTGTTGCCTGTATGCCGTCTCAATGAGGTCTGAGGATGTGTACAGCTGAAAGCACACAGGCAAAAATAATTGCTACTAAGAGCTTTAAGTTGGTCCCTTCCCTTCCCTTCCCTCATGCCACCCACACACACATATTTAGATTGATCCTTTTCAGTCTTTACTGGTGTATTTCTTTATAAATTCATATTATTTATTTTATTTAGATTAATTAGGAGAGATAGGAGATGCTCTAAGTGAGTTTTTAAGAAACAACTGTGGATTAAATTCTGTCTAGATTTACTGCATTGGAGTCACACTGATAAGGCTGAAAAATTGGGTTACATCAGGCATCCTCCTTCTAACGCAGTGGACAAATTAAAGCTGCTATATTCCTGTAGTTTTTCTAACAACATGTTTCTCTCAATGAAACAATTGCTGTGGCTACATTTCAGCTGAATGAGTTCCGTATTGTCCTTTCTAAAAAGCGCTGAGCTCAGCACACAGCGCTGCAAAGTTGCTGGATTTGTTTTTGTCTCGTTTCAGTTTAGACATATGGCTAATCATGCTTGAAAACCACGTAATCTTATCCAGGGCAAAATTCATATCATTATGTAGGAAGAGTTTAAGTGTTTCCCCCTTATTTTAAAATAATATTAAACTGGGATTACACTGTATTATATTCCTTTTGGACTTTAGATGTCCATGTGCATTCATATCAGCCGTCTGGCTGTCACATCTGTGCTTGCTGCCTCAGTGAGTAACAGTGAAGGAAATCAGAATATTAGGTCCTGGAACAAATGAGGCTTTTTCTTTGTAAGAAGATAGCTTGGACATAACTTAATATAACTGCTCCCTGTTCTTCTTAATGGAAAGCTCAGTGACATGACAGATGTCATGTCAGGTGACAGATAAATGAGTATTAATGGTCTCCCAGGCTGCTGAAGTTTTTGGAATATAATAACACAAATCCCACCCTCTTAAGAAAAATCTCATTTGTGCATTTTTGAGAAAAAATATAGCATTTTTGAGCAGCATGATATTTTATTAAATGCAAATGTAGCCAGTATCCCACAATAATAAACACACAGCTCTCTGTGTCTGCTTCATCTAGGATCAATTCTGTATTTTTGCAATTTGCACAAAACTATGTGTATAGATAACACAAACATCTAAACAGATTTTGGTTTTTAGTCAGACATGCTGGGCTATATGAGATGTACACACACGTATTTTGTGTATGCAGCACTATTTCCATGGCCATAAACTCAGATATCTCTGTAATCACCTGAGGGTAAATCTGTGTAATTATCCACACTGAGGCCTGAAGGCAGAGCTCTGAGGATATTTTTATCCAATTCTCTGTGGGCAGAACTACTTGCAGGGATCTGTTTATAGCTGTGTGGTGCGTGTGGCAGATTTCTGTGCTGTACTTTGCTCGCACACACACCTCTGTGTGCCAGGGCCAGCAGGGCAGGTAGGGGAATATCTATATAATATACATATCAGCGCATTCTGAGCAGCTCATTGAGTCCAGCACAGTCCTCCTCCCGCTGCTTTTGTGCAGCTCATTATAGAAACATACTTGAGCTTGCTCAGTTGCTTATCCCAAAGGCCCAACTTTTGATCTTCTCTTGGGAACCTGTCGCACTGCCTTGCTCTCTAGGTACCACAGCCAATGTGTTTACCAACTCTTTTTCTCCTTCTCGCCCTCCCCATTGTGCGTCCCCTTTTCTCCGTCGCACAAAAGCGCTGCGCGCTGCTTGTGTGTGGTCCCCCGAGAGATGCGGGCCGGGCCGAGGAGCCGCGCTCGGGAAGAGCCGCTGGCTGGAGGATCTGTGAACCTGTGCAATTAGCAACCCGTGCAATTAGCAGTGTGGATCCGGGACCCCACGTGTGGGAGCGGGGCCCGTGGCCGTGCCCCTCCATGGGGACAGGCGCCCCCCGGGCCGAGTGCAGCGACCCCGGGCGCAGAAGGGTCAGGGCTCGCCGCAGACAGCCCCCCGAGCTCAGGAAAAACCCCGGCATCAGAGCCGCGATCTGCGCCGGGGTGTCCTCCCCCCCAGCCCGCGCAACACATGGATTCAGAAAGGGATCATTTGGAAAGCATTTGCAAGCATATGGGTCGGTTTTAAGTCGAGATTTCTTTAATTCGCTGTGTTTCCTAGGTTTTGGTTTTTTGTTTTTTTTTTTTGGAGGGAGGAGTTTGGTGGGGGTGTTGTGTTTTGTTTTGTTTTGTTTGGGAAGCGGAGGGGGATGTAGGCTCTTGCTGCAAAAAGCCTGGCTGGGAAAAAAAAAAAAAACAAAAAGAGGAGGGCCGAGTGGTGGAATAAAGAGCGCAGCAAAGCAGCTTGTTCCCAACTCATGTCCCTTACAGAGAGATTAAAAGAACAAACACTCTGCTCTTCTTAATGATGGCATTACCAAGTATAATTAATTAGAAGGATAGCAAAAGGAATCAGATCCCTGATGCTAATTACTTTCCTAAAAGGATAATATGCTCTTATGTTACCAGTCTAGATCTGACAGAAATATGTCTATTACTGCTGCTGCTGCTACTAATCAAGTAGTAAAATAAAATACCCAAGGGACACTCATGCCTGGGTTTATTTATATGGGTGTATGTATGCCTATAATGATGCACTCACTAAATTATATGTATTTAATATTATGTTATATGTATATAGCATGATGTGTACAAATACACATATGTTATCAGTTCATGGAATCACAGAACCATTTAGGGTGGAAAAGACCTTTAAGATCATTGAGTCCAATTGTTAACCAGCACTGCCAAGTCCAGGCTAAGCCGTGTTTATGTATTTATAGTTAGAGTGGATTTTAGACATGTGTATTGACAGACAGCCAGGCAGAAAGACAAATATTTATGACACCACTTCTCTGCAGTGCTACCACCAAAGAAGGGGAGCGATAAACAAAAGCTCCCCCACCTTTGCCAACCTTGGCCTGTGCACTTAGGTCTGGGAAGGAGCAGGGCTGTGTTTTCCTTTTCCTGGATGGAGATATGATGGCCCATTAGGCTGGGTTGTGAAGAACAAATGACTGGATGGCATTGATTTGCAGAGGAATTTTAGCTGCAGAAAATGATCAATGCCTTTCAGCAAAAGATTTGTCTCAGAAGGCTGGACATGTTTTGGGTAGCCTGCTCTGGTTACTGTGAAGGATTGCTAAATAAATGGTGAGTTAGCAGCTGAAAATCACAGGCTTCGGGTATGCAGTGGGAGGCTGGGTGGTGGAGTTGTTATTACCATCACTTTGAGAAGTTGAGGGGGTGTCTAACGCAGCCCAGGTAAAATCCCGGCTCTCAAATGGTTTTACCATGTCCACATACAGTGCTGGGGTTGTTACTGCAAGTTCTACTCCCTGTTTATCTACATCCTTCTCCCACCTCCTCATGTGGATGAGCCCAGAGGTGTGATGAGCCTGTGGATGTGCACATGAACATGTGGATGTGAACACACATGTGCACGTCCCTCCATGAGTGTGTGGGATACCTGTGTGGGGATATCTGTGTGCACACTTGTATCTCAGTCCATGAGTATATTTTAGCTATTTCTTGGCCAAAGTTTGCACATCTGTGTGCATATACATATCTGTGCATGTAGGTGCATTTTACCCTCATGTGTGTATGCAGGTGTGTGCCACCCAATTTAGCACAGACTTCACGTGTTGGTTTTGATCGTTTCCCATCCTTCCAAACAACTGCCCAAAATATCACTCCTGCCTCCCAGTCCCGCTATTGCCCCAGACTGAGAATTATCTTCAGGACTTGAGGCCTTTGCCCAGTGCTCCTCAATGAGCAGAAAGCAGTAAGTGCAATTTAATGTATTATTTATGAGTGGTGGGAAAGTCTAAGGGGGTTTTAATCTCTGCTTCTCCACTTCCTTCCCAGATGAAAACCATTTCACCTCCCTTCCCAGATATTCAGCTCCAGTGTGCTCCCCCACCTCACTCCCATCTGCGCCTTATTTGTACAAATGTTCCTGTGTCTTTAGAAATCATCTT
>VZTB01006746.1:571794-747303 GCA_013397245.1 Thryothorus ludovicianus | reverse complement strand
AACAGGGAAAACAAACATCTCACTGCGTTAGCTCGAAAGAACCGGATCCTGCGTGATTTGCTCAAGCGCATCGCCCGGCTGGTGAGCGCAGTGCCGGGAGGTAGCTGCAGGTTTTGGAAGGGCGGAGGGGGCTTGTTTGCCGTGTCCCCCCCCACTCCCCGGTGCAGGTGGGAAGGGTGGCTCCCGCCGTGGCACTGCGAGGTGCCCCGAACGGGGTGGTCCCTGGCGGAGCGGGTGGCCGTGCCCTCCCGGCGGAGCGCTCAGGCGCCGGCATCGCCAGGCACTTCTAATTAGCAAAAAAAAAAAAGATGTTGATCATTAGCGAGCAACAAACCTCCGAGCCAGGCGGGCTCTCCCCGGAACCGGGCTGCGGGGCCGAGGGCTGTGTCCTGCCGCCGTCCCGAGCCGCTTCCCGGCCGCCGGGCGCTCCGGCCCCGTCACCTGGCGCACAGCTGCGGCTCTCCTACACTGCTTTCTTGGTTTACAGTCCTTGTTTTCTGTCCCCGCGTAGGGCTGCTGTAGTCGAGGGGAAGTCCGCCTCATCCCGAAGTCCCCCTCAACACCCCGACCCTTCCCACTGCTAACTGTCCTTCTTGTGATTTTCTGTTTCCCCCCAGTCATTCTTTTTTAGCATCCCTCAGTCTTTCTTCATCTTCCGATTCAGCAGCACCCCTGCATGCCGCTTGTAGCTTCTCCTCCCTCCAGCCACCCCTCCTCTCCCGCTCCCGTGGGAGCGCAGAGCCGAGCAGCTCTTCGCTGGCTGCATCTCGAAGGGGTTTTTACACAATCACATTTGCCGATGTAAAATCATCTTCGAAAAATGTTGGAAAACGCGTGTCCCGAACGGAACCAAACCAAATCAAACCAGGTTTTCCCCCTTTCTTCCCCCCACTGATTTTTGCTAAAAACAACGTGCGGCTTTGGATGGGGCTAGCTCCACCGGGAGAGGCTGTTTGGGTCCGTTTCTCTGTGATTTTTAATCTATTTGTTTTGTTTGGTTTTATTTTGTTTTGTTGCTGTTGCATCTTTTTTTAAATTCCTCTGCAAAGATTTCTAGGTCGATAGCGGGTCTTCCTTTTGAGAACAAGCGGGTGAAAACACGTTTTTAGTCCCGCAGCCATCACCACCTGCCCCGGGCCGATTGCGCCAAGGGCTGATGGGGGGACCCTGCGGGGTCCCAGGACCCTCCTGCTCCGCTGGCGGGACCAGCCCGGCTGGCCCTGCTTTCGAATTGGCATTTCTCCTGGTGAGCCGAGCCGGGCTCCGAAACAAAATCAGCGTGTTTGTATGCCCCAGGGTAGTTTTTTTTCTGATATATGGCTGCCCGGGGCTTCTGCCTCCCGCTTCGTCCTGTGCGTCCACAATTTACAAGATCAGCACACACACACACTCGTACCTGTGTATGTATAGATGACACATATGACTATTTCGTAATTAATTTCATGATACCTTTGTGAAACGTGCCATGAAATACACCTCATACTCATGAGGTGCGTTATAGACACGTTATTTTTAATTCGAAATTGTATATACAGGTCTACATACTGTAGAACGTATTACGAAGTAAATTTATGTACATCTTCAATGTGAACATACCTTTTCAACTAAATTTGGCGCATATATTGAGGCGAATTACGTTCTTAAATGAGAATTGAGATTACAAAAGCGTCATATTCGTATGACAGACAATTAAAGGTATCTTAGAATGACAGAGAATGTGAATATATAAATACACGACATTTGCGGGAAACTTTATCAAATATTCTTCTGTTTGCACGTGTGCGTCCGTATAGAGGGAAATGGCCCCTAAATACATACATACATATGTATTTTTACCTCTAAACGACCTTTGAGCTGTACCTAACTACGGAAACGACCATTTAGACAGAGACACGCACGTCCCTGAGTGAACCGTGCGCAGGCGGGTGCGCGCACGGGCGCTCACCATGAGCAGCTGAGGGAGGTGCGAGGGGTCTGGGGAGGAGGGGACGGGACCCCGACACCCTCTTGCCCTGAATTCCGACCTGCTCGCACCGAAATGCTCCTCCTCCTCTGCTTCCTCCTTCTCCTCCTCCTCCTTCTGCTCCCCGCCCGCCGGGGTGCGCAGGGTGGGTTCCCCGCTGTTCTGTGCTCCCGATGCTCCCCCATCCCCGGTGCTTCCTCTTCCCCGAGCCACATCTCCCTGGGATCTCCTGGGGAGATGCCGCTGTGAGCCCCACGTTGGTGTCCCCCGAACCGGGATGGTGCGGGACCCCCACCCCGGCACCTGCCCTCGGCCGGGCAAAAGAGGAGGGGGAAAACGCGAGTAAAGCGAAGTTTCCAGGCTAAATACAGCCACGTTCAGCTATTTTAGGGACGGGGTCGGTGCCAAACCCAGAGGCATCAGCTCCTCTTGTGCTTGTCACCCAAAATGTGAGAGCACGAGAGAGGGAGGGGTTGAAGGGCTGGCTGCACCCATCCCCCGGCTGCTCCCTGGGTTTGGACACTCACCTGCCCACCTTGCGTCCCTCCTACACACTCAGATGACCTTTGGAGCAGACGAGAGGCAAAAGCCACTTGTTGGTTGTTTTAACACCTTGATGGGTGAAATACAGAAAATTTCAAGTGTGACCTGTGTAGCCCAGAGGCTTAGCTAGAAATCCCCCTTGTAACTCCTCTTTCTCCTTCTGCGGCCAGGGAAAATGATTCTGGCTCCACTCAGCAGCATCGTGCCCCCCACGGGCTGCAGTGCCAGCAGTACCTGCCCCACTGCTGGGGTTTTGCTGTGTACAGATATTGTCTGCTTGTCACCAGTGTGGGTTGGCACCTGGTCCTGGCTTATGAACAAGTTTACACAACATGTAATATAATGTAAAATACATCCTAGTCAATATGCAGTATACACGGATATATAAGAAACACTATACAGCATAAAATACGCACCATTTTCTGTGTAATACGAAATTTGCAACAGGAGACATAGTAATGCAGGGGATTTTGCAAACTGCTGTGTCTTTCAGTGCCTTGTATGTAAAGCTCATATTACAAGCCATTAGTTAGGTTGTTTGGTGATCTTAAGATCATTCATAGTCAATTAACCCATGGGACTAAATTATCCCACACTACTCCTGCCTCAGGTCGATATCTGCATAATCTTTCAGCTCTAATACATCCGCTGCTCCCGGGTCTGAGTCACACAAAAATGCTCTATCCTATCCCAAATTTTACATATGTGCGTGTGTGGTCACAATATATAATGAGTGTTGCTTCTCAAAGCTGTGTTGCGTGTATAGGATTGCATATGTATGGGCACTATTTCTTTGTAAAACTGTAAGATTTCAAGGCTGACAAGGTGTCTTTGTTAGGAACATGCATGATTTTGATGTATACCCAAAGCTGCCCAAGCTAGCAGCCAGGAAGGAAAGGAAAACCATTCTGGTGCTGAGCCTGGGGAAGGCTGGGTGCCCTTCTGGGCTGTGATGCCCATGGAGAAAACAAAGCAGGAGGGTTCATTTTCCAGCTGCTTTAGTGACCTCATATGGAGGAGCCTGAGAAAATGATTTTCTTCTCTGCTGCTGTTTCTTGATTTTTGAAGAAATCACTAAACTTTGGGTTTGCAAGAGGAATAATACCGAGTGCATGTGAGCCTGCATATGCATGTTTAGAAGTCACAAACACCCACATGAATCCCACAGCTGCCAACAGGAAACACGTGTATGTCCACAGAAAATCAGTTTGCCTTTTGGGGAGGATATCTGTGTTAAATAAATAGAGTAGGGGTAGACACAGACACATCAACTGCTCACAGCTTTTAAAAAAAATAGTTTGGGAAGAGAGTAATGGAGATTTTCCTCAAATGCTAATCTGTGCAAAAGAACAGAATAAAACTATTAATGTTCATGGAATGGAAAGCTGTAAAAGCACATTCAGAGTGGAGTTTTTTTTCTGGGATAGTTACATGGTGTAATATTTTGATCTCAAACTCTAATCATTTGGTCACTAAAGACGTCTATTGCTGGGTTGTGACTAAGGAGTTCCATTTTGATCTCTGATATTGGAAACTTATAATTGCCTCCACTCATGGTAATATTGCCTAATTTAAAAAATGCATTAATTATGTTATAAACTTTTTCCCTGCCTTCTCCTCTAAATTTAAAACCAGATTTTTTTGTGGTTAGTTTGTACTGAAAATGACTCATGCTCATCAGGCCAGGCCTATTAATTTACTTGAATTGTTGGTTTTGAAAGTTTCTTTAAAGTACCATCAAGTGTGTTTCTCTTCCCCCTCCCTAGTGAAATAAGACACTTTTTTTTTTGCTCCTTGTGTTCTGTGTGCAAAATAATCAGAAACAAACTGGTGAGGGGAGAGTTGTTCCAGCCTTTGACTTTTCTGTCTTACAGAGGGGTTTATGAGTGGGTTTGTGCAGCACCTTTCCTGTGGCTTCACAAACATTTTGGGCTCTATTCTGCCAGTTAGTGATCCCCAAGGGGCTCAGTTCAGCCACACAGAGTGAAGTATTCCATGCTTATCTACCTGTTGGATTGGCACCTTCCAGCCAATAAAGGGCTTAAAGAGTAGGACCAACCAGAAAGTCTGATTTATCCTACAAATTGTTGTCATCTGTCTGTATGGAAACCTCTATGCCAAGTGCAAGCCTCAATCTCGGCTCTGTAGATTTCTGTTTCTTTTTCTAGCACCAAGTAGGGGAGAAACTGATGACCATGAGGGAAATGTTTATATCTATTCTGTGTTAATTCCCTTTCATCACTGCTCCCACCCCCTTTTTAAGGGTAAAACACCAGGGCCGTAGGGCAGCCAGAATTTAAGAACATTTACTTGCATTCAGCCTGGGGTGCAGGGGCTCAGCTCTGCCTGGAGAGGCTCAAGGTTTTGTTTTATGAGTTTGGGGAACCTTTATGGAGGCAAGATGATATAGTGGCCATATTACAATTGTGTACATCCATCATTAATATTCCAGCATGATATAGCCTCATCTGAGCCCGAATTTTTGCTTTAACCATTTAACCATCAGATATCACATTGCAGGTTAGTGAGCCTGTTGAAAAGCAGAGACCTGACACTGTGCAGTTGCCCTTGGTCTTGACTTACTGGTCACCAGAGCAGAGAGGGCACATCAGGCTGAGCTGGAGTCTGATTTAGACACCAGAAGCATAGTTCCCATGTCATGGTTCTGCCCAACAACCTTAATCACTGTTAGAGGCTGGTGCATATCACAAAAAATCCTCAGGGACAGACCCTTTCTCTAGGGTGGTGAAATTTGGGGGTGAAAATCTTTTGGCTGGTTGAAATTTGGTTCCTGCCTTCCTCCAGCCCCAGCAGCATTGCCCCTGAGCTTTATCTGGCATGGAAATGGCACTGGCCGATCCCTTAGGCAATTACTAATCCCAGGGAAATGCCCTGCACCTCTGTGCTGGCTGTTTAATCCAAGTCTCTGCTGGTTTATTTCCCAAATCCCATCTGAGCAGTGTGGCTGGATAAATCAGCAGTTACTCACCCAGCTGGGAGCTGTGCAGAGCCCTGGGGAAGCCAAGTAAGGGGGATCTGGGCTTCTGGGCTTTGCTGCTCTTTCTCAGGGAAATTATTTTTATTTCTGCATCTTGGAGCATGGATTTCCTCAACATTTTTTTCCTCTGTGGGCATTGCCCCTGGTGAAAGCACAGTTGGCAAATGTGCCCTCCTGGCCCTGGCAGCCCCTGGTTCTTCTTTGGACTAATCAGCTCCTTGTAACCTACTGCAAATGGGGTGTGGGCACCCCAGACTGGGATGTCCCTGGTTAAAACCTTCCCAGGCTTCCAGCAGAGGCACAGCAAAGTGTCTCACTGATTTTAGTGACAGCATGGGACCAGTTTCCAAGAAATTTAGGGATCCTGCATTGCCTTGTGGCTTCTGGGAGGGATTTGAACCGATGACTGAAATTAGAAAGCTGCCTGGAGTGAGTTGGTTTCGCTCCCACCCCATCCCAATTTTAGATTTTCATCTCAAATCTCCTTTTCATTGTGATTATATATAATACATAATCATCATCTGTTTGACAAGCTAGGGTTCTGACTGCAAGCTCTGCTGCCAGAGAGCCATGGATGGAAATAACCAAAAAAGCCATATGTACTTTGGGCACAGTGTAGTGTGCAAACACAGCACAAACACCCCAAATCTGTTCTTCTCTCCCTGATTTTGATTGACTTCGAAGAATTGTTAAGAATGATAATGAGAAGCTGATGACATCTCAGCCTGAGGAATGCACCACTGCCAGAGAACAGATGGTGCAAAGACCCTTTTTAAAAACTTTTTTTACAAATCAGCTTGGCACCTTGGCCTTTCTTCGGCTAAATGCTGAAACTTGGAGCAACCACAACACTTGGCAATTGGGATCCTTTGAAAACCATTGATTTTGCTGCAGAAGAATGCAAATTTAGCAAGATACAGATTTCTTTCTGAGTGATCAATAATATTTCCTCTTTCATGTTTGAGAGGGCTCATCCTTTTTTTTTCCTCTGTTATAACTGGAAGAATTTAATTTCACAGCTCTAAAAATGTTCTGATTTTAGGGATAACCGACTGGGCTTTGAAGTAAATAAATGATTGTGAAGAGAAGGGATCATTAGTCTGTCCTTCAGCACTGTGTTTTATCAAGTTCAGTGCTTTCTGCTCTAATTTTTTACTTAGCAGTCCCATAAGCATTTTCAAGTGGAAGATAAATCAATCTGTAGTAAATTTAGTCCTATTCATGGCACAGTGGCTTTTCTCAACCTTAATTCACTGGCTTCTTGTAAATAGTCACAGCCTCTTAGAAAACATTAAGTTCAACAGCTAATGTTGTTACTGCTATATTGAACCCACCAAGATACCCTAGAAGAAAAAATTTTGTGAAGGAAAGCATCAGTGTGAAGACTTTTAATGGTAGACTCCACTTTATCCTTTGATCAATGATTCCATGTTAAAAAAAAATCTATGCTTTATCACGCATTTAAATTTGTCTGGCATTTATTTTTAAGCAATGAATCTTGTGTGGCATTTCTCAGCTGGATAAAGAACCCTTCCATACTGGGTATTTCCTTTTTCCATCTGTACTTGGACATCCTAGTGAAGCCACCTCTTAATCTTCTTTGTGATAGAATAATCAGATTGAGCTGCGTAAGTCTCTCTCTACAAGGCATGGTTGGTTGTTAGGTTTTTTTACAGCTCTGAAATCATATGGATTTCCATATGGCTTGACATCAGCAGAGATTTATGCTAGCTTGGAATTTGGCTGTATATTTCAATTACTGTGAACATTTTGTGGCCTGGGGTGGAACGCGCCTCAGAGCATGACAAATTATTTGTAACATGCATATCTGTTGAACTCAGTCTAGCAATCAAATGGAGGAAAATTCAGTTGCATGCAGATGATCAGCAGAAAGCCCATGTCCCATTAAACTGTTTTCATGGGTTTATGTTCATCTTAAGTGCAATTGAGGCCATGGGAGCAAAGATAAACATCAGCCATTGAGACAGATGCTTAACTTATGCACCTCATTTTTCATGGCCTCGGTGGAGCTGGGCTGATTTACACCAGCTGAAGACCTTGGCCCACAGTAAGCAGCACAAACTGATAAAGGAGTCCAATCCTCAGCTGGCTGCTTATGTGAGAACCTGAATGCAACCTCAGTGCTTGGTAACATCTCATTAGAGCCTGAGTCAATATGGCAAAGGGACAGGGCTGTAACACAGCAAAGCTGCAGCAGCTTCACAGAATCCTAATTGCAGTAGGGCTTCTGAGGGGGGATCTGCTCCATCGTTTTGGTTATTAGCTCCAGGCAGGAGTTTTCCCCTTAAAATAGATACAAAGACAGAGGTGAGTGAAATCCAAATGTTTGGCTACTGGAAGTTCTTTGGATCCTGCCCAAACGCTTTCCCTAGGCTGTGGAAACCACACAGCAAGGTCCTGAGCAGCCATGGGAATCAGTGGCTCGTGTTAGTGCCCTTTGCAGTCCTGGTTTTCCACATGTGTGCATTTTCACATGTGTATCTCATATAAATAGATGCACACACATTAATAGATGCACACAGACATTAATGTTCATCTACATCTTATAAATCCAGGAATGTGTACATTCATATTTCCCGCAGAGGATGGTGGCATGGATGGGGATGCTTGTGCTAAGCTGCTGTCTGGTTGTGTACAGCAGTGTAATCAAGAGAATGTGGATGGCAGTGTGTGTGTTTATGTATGCGTGTGTGGGGAAGGGCCGCTGGGAAAGAAAGGATATGAAACGTCTGTACATTCCAGGGAAATGTTCGGATCCCCGAGGTTAAGGGATATGCTCTAGTCATAAAAATAAACACATTGGTATAGCATGCCATTGATATGTGGATAAACTCACTAAGGACGGGTTAAGTTTCAGCTTTCGCCTCCTCCTGATGGTGAGCTTGCTGCTTCCCTCGCTGCCTCTTTTGACAGTTCAAAGTGAAATGACATTTTAAATAAGAGGTTAAAGAGCAGAGGAAAACAGAGGTTTTCTGCTTGAACCAGGGGAAATTTGATAAACCAGTCTTCTAGAGATGCCAGCAATTTCAAAAGGCTCCATTTCCTTTTGATAAGGTTTTGAGAGAGTAATTCAGAGTAGGATCTGTTAGCCAGAGCTCTTAGCTGCTAAAATGTCAGATCAGAGGCTGAGCTATTTCCCCAAGACTAATGGTTAGTTATTGCAATCTACAGCCTATTGTGCTGAGCTCTTTACAAAATCTTTGCACCACTCCTATCCTGCCTTTAAAATCACACTCAGATTTTCTATGGGCAGAGGGCTTTAATTAGGCAAAACCTGAAGAAAGGCTCGTGTGCTTTAAAGCTTAACCTACTTTTCCCAACCCAGTGTGTTCTAATAGAAGGTGCCACCTCCTCTTGCACACATTGCCTTGTACCTCCCTCCAGAGCACGACAGATGCACCAACAGTCCCTCAAGAAGAGCAGGAAGCACAGAAGCACCCAGAGGGCTCTAACTTGCCACCATTAGCTGTGCTGGAGTTTCAACCCAGTGTTTTCCAAGTTTCCTTTGTGGCTAATCAGTGGTAGAGAGATGTGCTCAGATGTGAGTGAGGTGTTTCATCTGTGGCTATAATCACATTCCTAGGAATGGATGTAGATTGCTGAATAAGTAAAAAGGGAATTAAACCCATCCTACTGGTCTGTATGAGCCAAAACCATTCCATGCTTTTACTAACTCACATTATCAGCTCAAATTCTGCCTTAAAAAAAAATTGGCAGCGTGGGATTGACTCAGATTTGAGTTCAGGTCTAACAGTGATGTAGGCACAACCGATTCAAGTCATTTTCATCTGTTTACTGGCACCTGTAGCTCCAACCCCATGCTGGCAATGTGAACAGAGCTTATGTTTCCAAATCAGCCATGGACAAATCCTGATCCATGTTCAACTGCACCCTGGCTGAAAAACTACCTTCCCAAATTACTGAGAAACTCATCGGCTCCTGGGAACTGATTAGCCCAATCTAAGTCACAAAGCCAATTTCTACATATGAATGAAACACCATCTGATTTCTTTTCCTTGATTCTAAGAAGTCTCAGTGAGGGCTTTACACCTGTCTTTTGCTTTGAAACCTGGGATAGATTTTCTCTTTTAGTGGTACCTCTGCAGCTCCATGGAAACTATTCTATATTACTCATAGGAATTTCTGGTTATATATGATATTCCACGGGACAAAGTATGGATATTTTTGCCATCAGACATCTACTTCATCAATCTTTGGGCATAAGTCTGGGGAGACCTCCCCAAGTAGTCAACCCTGTGGACAATGACAGTGAAGAACAAATGTGTTGTCAGCTTCTTTCACTAATCTTTTTGTCTTTAGGAAATAAGAGGACAGCAGTGGTATTTTGAACAGAATTTTACTTCCTGTAGGTTTGGAGAAGAAGGAAATCTGAAGTTTCTCATGCTGTGATGCACACTGACTTGAGGTCACTGTTTTGCCAGTGTACAAAAGAGTAACAAGCTACATTTCTGAATGCTTTCATGAACTTTCCTCAGGATCAGAGTGTAATAACTGGGTTACAAAACACCAGTGGGTTGCTCTGAGTGATGGAGCAGTTATGGCATGGCTTTGAGAACCAGATATTTGACCAGAATTTTCCAGCCCACTTCATCTGAACGCCATGTGAAAGATAAGATACACTCATCTTTCCTCTGTCAGGTGCATGAGAATGTGACCAAACATCTGAGCAAACTTCAGGTGAGCAGAATTCAGGCATCCCCATCATCTGATGGGATTTGAGAGGTCCCCAGCAGATTGATCTGCACTTTGTGAGAAACATGCCAGTTTTCAGCTCCTGCCTGGGTTTCTATGTGCCTCACAAGGAAACACCTCTCTGTTTTGTCCATGAGCTGAAGGAGGGAGTGCAGGAACTCCAGGGGAGGCAACAGTGGGGAGAGATTGCTGAAGCATTCCATGGAGTGGTAGATCCAACCTTGGCCATAGCTGAGGACCTTCCTGGGAAGTCAGCACTGTGGCCCATCGTGTTATTCTGGTGGAGCACACCTGGGCTGAGGGGCAGAATCTGGACAGCTTTGCTGTCAGGTAAAGAGCTTGGTTTGGAGGAAGGAAAACACATGTCCCATGGGCTGCTGTCTCCCAGGTTTCATGCATTCCACAAGCCCATGGCTTCACATCTCTCTGACCCAATTTCTCCTGGTACACACACAAGTTTACTGAGCCACTGGGTGCTCCAGAGATGTCAGAAAAACTTGAATGTGTGCAAAAGCTGGAAAACCAGAACATCCAAAATGCTGACGTGAAAGAATCAATCAAACACAGAGGTATAAACCTACCACCCTTAAACCTCCCAATCTAACTTTAGCCAATGTGACTTGTCAAAAATATTAATAGGACTGTGCTGATTCACATCAGCTGTAAATCTGGCCCACCACTCACTCACAGGAACTGTGAGTAAGAGATATGAAGGCTGTAGAAATTTAGATCCTACAGATGTACAAATAGCGTAGATCAAAAGACAGAAGATAGACACAGATCTGTCTAGGGAAAAAATGTAGTTATCTTTCTGTAACAAACTAAATTGTAACACACTTAAGGTTCCTGTTATGGGTGTGCTGTACAGCAAAACTCCTGATTTTCATTCAGGCTTTCACAATCACTGCTATCTTAACTCCAAAGCCTCGTTAAATCAACCCTGTCTGAACTGTGGTACAATGTTACAGCGCAGATCCTCCCGTTCCCCAATGGGAAACTAACTTGGACTCAGGAGCCACCATTTAACCTTGGAGTCTCTGAATCAACAAGGCAGTTTCTGCAGAGACACCTGGCAGCACATGCATTTTATGCTTTAACATGGCTGGTAAATCCTGGGTGGTTAAGTAAACTTAACCTTCATTTATGAAACTTGCGAACCAAAGGGTAAAATGTGCCTTGTGCAAGTAATTACGTAAAGGTCTTAGAGAGTGGAGTTATCACTTAAAGACGCCGGGCATTGCTAATGAGTTGACTGAGAATTGATCTCTCTGTAATTTAGTTATTTATATGCAGTTCCTGTTTTCCATGCTCAGCTATAGGTCAAGCCCACTTTGAACTGCACAGAGACCCCCCAAGTTTGTCAAGCAAAGTCCCAAAGCCGTGGCACAATGATATTTTAGAAAAGTAAATATTGTCCTGAGGGGCTTTAAAAAGGAGGCAAAGCTGTTTGCTTTCTAGCTGGTTCTTTAAACTGGACAACTGCTTCCTGTTACTAAGAGGTCTCTCAGCAACGTGACTTTGCTTCTGTTAAATAGAAAAGAGCTTCAGGAAAAATGTCAGTGCCACCTTCCAGGTAATTTCATATCCTGGAGAGCTGGGCAGGAACAGGCTTGGCTTTCTGAATGGAAATATATTTGCATTATTCTGCAAAAAATGTAGCATGGGGACAACAAATCTGGGGCTGGAGGATGCAATGAAAAACTCAGGCTGCTAAATATTATCCTCAGGACTGATTTTACTCCAAAGGGCTGTGAGCAATGTTCAAACATCTACTTGCTGCTTTATAAATTCATTTCCGGGCATATATCAACACACCACTCACTACGTGTGTGTGTGTTATCCCATATTTGTAAACTCAGGTGTGAAGTCACTGGTGCTGCTGCCTGGAGGTTAATGCAGATGGGCTTTCATTTCCATGAGGGTATCTCACAGGGAGGAATATGGACTGTTCCAGGATGTAAAGGGACATTTTGGATGCTTGAGCTGGCATCTGTGTGCCACGACCACCACACTCGCACTGGGGCAGCTGGGAGAGCACACACACCCTCTGGTCCTTTCTGCAGCTTCAGCCACATGTTCACACTGGGCTGGGCAGACAGAGAAATTTGAGCACACCTGGGATGAAGTTCCCAGTATCACTGAGAAGGAGCTGTTTGCAAATATCTGAGGCTGTGTAAGGGAATCCGCCTAAAATTGTGCAGAATTTGCCTTGTAAACACTGATGGTTTGCAAGAGCAGGACATTCCTGGGATCCAGTTGCTGCAAAAACGTGGCTGAAATTACTCTCCTCTAACTCACTGCCATAGCTGCTGTGTTGGTTTATGACTCACTAGTGCAGCTGAACACTTCCAAAACAGTCTTGCTTGGCTCACAGCTTTGTCTCACTTGAGTATTTTAAACTTATGTGTTTGTCTGGGGTTTTTGTTCTGTTTATTTGTTTGAGTGTGACAGGTTTGCTTATAGCCAAGCACCCTCGATAGAGCATTGTCCTTTCTTGTGCTTCCTTGGTTGTGGTTGAGAGACTGAAGGTTCCTGGGGCAGCCCAATCTCCCAGCCTGGCAAATCTTGAGGTTTATTCAGCCCAAACAAACACAGCCTCCTTGGAAGGATTTAAATCTGCCTCTGACACACTTCTGTTCCTGCTGTTGCAGTCCTGCATCTGCTGAACACCCCTGGGGCAGCAGAGGAGTGGTGCTGTGGAGGTGACAAACAGCTTTGGCAGCTGTGGCCTTGCCTACAGGTTTGTTTCAAATCGGGTGAAGAGGGAGAATCTCAAACATGTGACACCATCTCTTCTAGGAGAACTCAACCACCTCCTCCACCTCAGTAACTCACCCTTCCTTCTCCTGTGGCTTTTGCAGGCTCCAGATGTCTCCTCTACATCCCTCAGTGATCCAAGCCCTTTCCTCCATCCCTCCTTGCTGCTGTAGGAGCCTGGCAGGGAGGAAGGCGTCCTTCGCCATCTAGTGAGCAACACTCACCATCACCGCCTCCTGCCGCTGCAGCAAGGGCTGGTCCAGAGCTCTGATGGAAAATCCTTCCCTCCCCTCTGACATGCCGAGCTAGAACCCGTGTTGTGCTCTCCCACCCACCGCCAATAGTATCCTGCTGACAAGTTTCTGCAGGCAGAAAGTTACTCTTAGCTGGAGTTGGAGCATTTCAGCTCCTGGGGGGACAGCTGCTGCTAAAGCTCGTGTTTCCTCTCCTGCTCTGCTGGGAATTGCAGTCAGAGCCGTGAGAGCACCAAGGGAATGGGGAGACAGATCACTGCAATAAGGTCATTTAGCTACAGCAAAGTCCACAGTTGGTCTGTGGCTCTATTAGAAACAGGAACTTTCTGTGAGACAAAATACACGCACTGAGATTGGCTTTTTTCCCTAGATTTGTCATTTTTCTTCTGCTTCCTTTTTTTTTTTTTTTTTTAATTCCTTTTGGGACGCACATAATTGCACAGGGTCCAAATTCCCTTTATCTCAATCTTTTTAATGTCTGATAAATGATTAAATGATCGCTGCATTAGGGGGTTTTTAAAGGTTACCTGACATCTGCTGAGAGACACTAACGAGCAGGAAGCAGGGTAGGAGCTATTGATAGATCCATTCCTGCCTTCCTGTCTCGTTTTCTACTGCCTGTTCCCTATTTTTAGCCTGGTTTCCAAAGGAAATGGGGAGTTGTGTGCTTGCTCTGCCCACATTGGTCTATCAGTCCCTGCCTAATCACTCAAAACAGGCAGATTTCAGCCAGGTGTGTGCAGTAGACTCCTATTAGAACTCTTAGTGTTTTGTGTAAATAAATAACCAAGGAATAGGGAAGAATCCCAGATCATTGCTCTGGCTGAAGGGAAGGTTGTTAAATGAGCCCAGTGCTTGATAAAGTCCGGGTGAAGCCACATAAAAATTGGATTCAGATAATGAGGTTTCATGCATTCAACTATAAAGTTACTTCTTATTATCATGGCTAATTAGTAGATTAAATATATAAAGCATTTTATATAATGCTGTATTATTACAACAGCATTTTAACAACCTCTGATTAGGAAGGAGATTCAGTGTGTCAAGCACTGTACAAGCTCATAACCCTCTGATGATCCTGGCCCCTCCACTGTGGTGTTTATTCAGCCATCCCATGGCACAGCCACTGCACATTGTTAAGGATGCTGTAAAATTCAGGATTTGGACACTCTTAGAAGGCCTGTTTTAAAAAAAATAGGGAAGGATTTTGTCTATTTTGTATTAAATCCAAGGGACATCATGAGTTGGACGTTTGGCAGGGCTAGAGGAAAGCTCATTTCAGCAGAGGATGATCCTACAACACTATCCAAAGGCCTGTCACTCAGTGTCACTGAGAGTCCCCAAAATGAGCTGTTACAAAGCAGACAGGATGAGCTTATCCCTCCAACTGCTGTAAACCAGCTTTTATCACTGTGCCTCTTTCCTGCATTTATTCTGTGTGTTTCTGGGCTCAGGGGAGAGGTCAAGGGCTATCTTGAAGGTTAGGAGATGTGCTCACAGCCAAGGGCCATTCCTGAACAGTGTCAATATTTGGTCTCACACAGGAGATATGAGCAGGAGATAAGGGGGCACTGAGACATCCGCTGGGAAGGTGAGGCCAGGCCCCTGATGAGGAGGATGAAGGTGAGGGCAGCAGGGCAGAGGATTTCACACAGCCCTGTGTGGCAATGGTGGCACCACATTGAAGTTCTCTGATATTTCTCTTTGTTGGGTGGAGCTGGAGGAGCCTTGTCAGCCTTTAGAGGAAGGAATAAGCAGTTTTGCCAAGGTCAGAGTATAAACCCTTGCTAAAACCCAGAGCCCCTGAATTTCAAAACCAAGTGCAACCCTTTTCCTCCCAGGGTTATAAATGTGCACAGAGTCCTTTGGGTGCAGTGTGGCAGCTGGTTGCCCATGTAGCCTGAAAAGCAGAGATTTGTGATAGTTTGGGACCTAATCAGTCCTTTATTCCATAGTGTCTGTGTGATGAGGGCAGTAGTTTGAGAAATCTCAGTGCTGTTTCACTGGGAGCTGAAAGGATGTGGAGGAGGGGATGTAATCTTGAGTGTCAGTATGGGGTTAAAATCCTGATAATTTTTAACTCACAGGGAGAAATGTCTCTTGACTTTTTCTTTATCCCCAGGAGACTCACCCTGATGTCTATTAAATAACTACTATGTAATTATGGTAAATATTGCCTACTTAAATTCCTTCTGTCATCTGATTCACATGATTGGGCTATTCATTCTTCCCCTTTCCACCTGTTTCTTTGTGCTCCACAGCAGCAGTAAATAACCTGTGAGCTTCACCAGAGGAATGGCTGCAGCCCACAGCAAAACAACCCCACTGCAAATGGGGGCTGCAAATGGCAAGTGGTTTTAGGGTGCTCAGTGGTTCGCAGTGACACCTGGGCTTGAGGAGACCACCTCCTCCTGAAGGCAAAGCTCAGCATCCTGGAAAACTTTGCTAAGGGTTGTTGACAAAGGAATCCTGTCTCTGCACCTTGGCTGTGGCTCAGGGGGTGCTGAAGTCTGATGGGCAGTGCCTGGTCTCTGCACAGAGAAACGAGAGGGCTGGAAAGCTCCTTTTACAGTTCAAACGGATGTTTCCCTAGGCTCGTAAAATACACAGTTTAAGTAGTAGCTATATTTCTAAGGCTGGTCCCACACCTGCAACAACCTTGTAAATGGTGCTGGGATATATGGCCTTAAGACTCCTTGTAAAAAGTAAGATCAACACAAGATTTACACGTTTTTATGGAATTGTTTTATAAGCTATTTTGACAATGAATCCTGCTATCAACATCACCTCTGGCGTTAATCATGGAGGAAGCATTTAGCAGGAGCCAACAAAGATTAATTTAAACCCCTTTCCTGGCTAGCTGTGGGTCTGAGCTGGTTATTTCTCAAATTCTGGGACCAATGCAGCATTCATGCCTGTTTCTCTTTGTCAGGGGCAGCCTTGTCACTCCTTAAAGGAAGGAATGAGCAGCTTGGACAAGGTCAAAGAACAAATCCTTGTAAAAGTCCAGAGGCTCTGGGTGGTAGCCAGGTCTTCCAGCCCTGGGAAGTGAATGTGTTTTGGGTTATTTCACCTCACACAGAAAGGGGATGTCAAGGAACACAGGAGGTATATCCAAACTTCAGCCTCCTATCCTCCCCTGCCCAGAGATGGGGGACTTCAGGATGAGGTCCAGACAGGTAAGGGAGCAGGAGGGGATGCTTCATAGCCAGCCAGGAGTAAGCAATGTTTTAGGGGTAGGTAGGGATGGTGCAGTACCAGGACTATTTCCCTTGAAAAAAATCTTCTCCCAGTTCACCTGAAAACCCAGATGCCAAGCCTGACCTGAGCCACATTAAAGTGGGAGCTGAGCTCCCCACTGATAATGTGCTCTCATTGCTCACCTTCCATGTAGCTCTCAAGGACAGGAAGCCAGGATCATGCTGGCACTTGCTCCATGCTCCCATGGTGCTCCCAGTTTTCTCACGAACTGTAGCTGTGAGTGTAAAACCCACAGTGCTGGGTCACACCTGGGCCTGCCCTGCACTGTGTGTAGGACTCCTGTGGTAGCCATGGGCAGATGCCTTGGAGAGAGGACCTTGTATTCCTGAGTGCTTTCCCAGAATTGCAGCACAGGGCATTTCCAGCCCTGCTGCACCTTTTTTTGCTGCTTGTCTCCAGTGGAGCTCTGTTTTCCTGATGTTTGTGCAGTTTTTCTTTTAACCCTGATGGACGTTATACATTCTCAGCCTTCTTCAGCAAGGAGCCTCCACTGGATCCTCTACTGCCCAAGAGGAATCTCATCCTCATCTTCCTGCTTCAGCATGGCTATCAAAACCTTCACCTGGTGGCTCTGAGTTCTGTGATGGAAGAGAGTGAGCAGCTGCTCCCTTTCTGTTTTCTCCCAGGGACTCAGTTGTAGCTCTCTGCCATCCCCTGTCAAGCTGTTTCTCTTTTATGTACTTAAAAGTCTGAACAAAAGGCACAGAGGCAGAATATCCCTGCATTTCAAATTTCCTCATGCTCTGAAGGCACCCAGAGAGTATGGCTGGAGGCTGAATCAGGTGTAGGATGTTTTGGCATCCTTTGCTGCTTGGCCCAGTGAAGTCATAGTACTGATCATCCCAGGCAGTTCTTGGCCCTCTGCATGCAAGTGATGCTCCATGCACGAAATAACTCCTTTACAGTATGTGCTGTGGCCACGAGATGTCTCTTTGACTCCAGCCTGGGAAACGGGAGCTCCAGTGGATCTCAGGGTGTGCAGAAGCTTCTGGGGCCAGCAGTTGGCACCATCCCTGGTGAACACCCCCCCTGCTGCAGGTAACAGGATTGGAGAGCAAAGCCATTTGTGTAGGCAGAGGTGATACCTGTCATCAGGCCTGCAGGTGTAGGTGGGAGAGAAAAAAACCCCAAAAGCCCAAACAGCTCAGCTTTCAAACACACAAGGTGTGTTTCACTCCAAAATAAAAATTACCGTCTTCAAACTGAGTCTTAGCTGAGAACGATCTCTCTGAGTGTAATTGGATTTTGTTGGTTATTCAGATTTGTGGGGGACAAAAAGTGATTGATATCTGAAGGTGAAAAGGCAATGGCCTTAGTGAGGAGAGATTGTTGGCCAAAGGGGGAGAGAAAGAGAGGAACAAAGAGAGGGATGGTTACTGGCTGTGGGATGATGAAGGCATTACTGGTTTTAGGGAAATACATGTGCCATAGTGACAAGGGAGCTCATGAGCTCTAATATACAGCAGATCTAGGGATTTTACCTCATTTTTTAACAGGGTCTTATATGTTTCCCATGAGGCTCTGGACCAAAAAGCCAGAAATTATGTGACTGTTTTCTGAAAATATCTCCAGTTGGCACCTGTGTATCTCAGATGAGGAGTAATACAATATAATTTCCAAATAATAATTTTTGGTAGATTATCTCTAGCATCATAAATTGACAACAAATTCCCAGCACAGAATTGACCCCGATCAAGACCTTGTCCCTATCAAATTACCATTTTCCAGATGAGAAAGTGCTGATGGCCATGCTGGGAAAAAGTTACCACCAGCCAGTCTTGAGTGGTTACCATCCCAACTTGGGACCAGAACCATCTCTGTGAATAAGTGGCAAAATGTTTTTTTTTAATCTGGTAGCTGGAAACTTTCTCTGGGAACTCACAATGAGTGAAAAAAAAAAGAAGAGAAGAAAAGCTCTGTCTGTAATGCAGCTGGAATGAATGCTTTCCTTGCCTGCCGATCAGAGCAGATTATAGCTCACCTGCTGTGAACTAATCTCTCAGGGAGAGGGTCAGTTGTTTGGATAGTGTTGCTAATGGAAGGCAAAACCTTTCTCCACACTCCCTCCTCCAGTGCTGGATCTGTTTAGGGCTGAGTCAGTCCTGGGTTATTCATCAGCTTCGTTAGGAGCCATCCACCCAAGTTCACAAGTACCTCTAAAGCGCTTTACAATTACAGGAAATTATACTTAGGAGCTAATGTTAAAACACAGCTCTCTGCTCACTTCTCCAGCACGAGAGGCAGAGTGTCAGATCCGTGGCCTGCATTGATTCCTTGTGCTGGAGAAATTACGTGACAGGAATTTATTCCTTGCCATGCTCCTCTTTGTGGATCCGAGTGCCAGCAGTGCTGGGGGATATTTTCCCAGGGGAGCTGGGGGAAGTGAGGCAGAGCCTCTCTGATGGCTGCAGCAGGTCCTTGCCTTGCTGCAGAAGGTGTGAGAGCACTGCTGCGGGCAGGGGGCCCTGGCCACCCGCCTGGTCACCAGGGACAGTGTGACAGCTCCTCTTGCCAGGGCTCAGACCACCGGGGGAGAGGATGGTGACATTCCCCCTCTGACTGTGCTCTGCTTTCACTCCCTCCAGGCCCCTCATCTTCAACCCTGGGCTCTTCACCCCAGAGGATTTAATGGGCAAGTACATTTTGCTTTATATTCTGCTTTATTTACATTTGCTTTACATTTGTTTTATTCATGATCCTCCTCTTGCATGACTCATGAATAACACGGAATCATAGAATGGTTTGGGATGAGACCTCTAAAGGTCAACTCATCCAAGGCCCCTGGAATGAGTAGGAACATTTTCAGCCAGATCAGGTGGTTCAAAGCCCTGTCCAGCCTGACCCCGAATGTGTGCAGGGACAGGGCATCCACCACCTCTCTGGGCAATTTGTGCCAGTGTGCCTCTTGTTGTAAAAAACTTCTTCCTTGTACCTAAATTGCAGGATTCAACCCAAGAAGAAGTCCCTGTGTCAGGGCAGGAGCCTCTCTCTGTGCCCTGTCAGTCCCTCTGACCCACCTCTTGGTCATGCTCTGGATTCTCCTTGAGGGTCTCCAGCTCCTCTCCAGTTAAGGTTAGATTCAGCATGTGTTCTGTGGCTTTGTTGCTACTTAGGAATTGTTCTCCGTGGATCACCTGTCTGCACATGGGGAAGCATTGTTTGGTTGATTTCTTACTTTTGTAAAATTTGCAGTGTGGGTTTTGGACCAAAGTCAATACATGTACACGTGGAGGTCAATAACTCACCTTTCTCTCTAAGAGACAGACCAGACCCTCTGTTTACACAGTGGTTTGTAACCCCCATAGTCCCAAGCAAATGATTATTTAAAGTCTTCTTTACGGTCTTTGTTACTGCTTAGTAGATGGTTTGTACTATTGAATTTTAGTGAGAGGTGTTTCAAAAAGGATTATTTGCTCAGCTATGGCTTCAAAGATGTAGTTAAAATGAGAAAAATGTTGAAAAGTTAAATATTTAATACTGTTCCTTTTAGCCTTTTTTTGCTTTTCTGCTGGCTCTGCAACACCAGCAGTACCAGCCAAGGGCTCTCAGGAGGGTCATTTGCCCCTATCAGGCCCAGCCACCTTCAGCTGCTCAGCTTTAAATGTCCAAGATGCCCACCCACAGCAGGGTCCACCCATGTGGGGCTCACAAGCTCAAAAATCACATCTCCAGGTGTTTATACCATGTTCCCATGTACTCTGACCTACAGAGATGCACAGAGGTGCTCAGTTGTGGACCTCTTTTGGTAGGACACCAGTTCAAGAGCAGTTCTCCCTCTTCCCTGGCAAAACCAGCCCGTCAGTGGGATTCTCACCATGATGTCACTGTCCTTTCTTTCCAAGTGACCATTATAAGGAAATTTAAAACCATGGGTTATGGAAAATCTTTTAGGGATGTACAGAAGATGCATGTTTTGCGAGCTTGGTATTTCACTGCCTTCTGTTTAATCCAGTTTTCTTCTGGGGAAATCCAGCTGCAGTGGAATATAGATATTTTGCCATCAGAGGCCACTTACCTTCTGATTAAGAAGAGGTTTTTCAGTGCTAGCAAGATGATCATCCATTTTATATCCTGTAATTTCTCTGTCCTTAGCTTTACAACATTCTAATAATTTGCCTTTGGTTTAGTAGCTTAAATTTGTCTGTAAATCTGCTCTCCAGGGAGTATAAAAAACGTCTTTAAATAATTCTTACGTGGAGAGACATTTGCTATATTTTTTTATTAATATTATTTATTACTTTTATGACAAGTGAAAGCCATGGCTGAGGTACCAAGCAGCCACACAGAGATCTGAAAAGAAAGAAATAAAATAAGAGAGATAAGGAGAGAGTGGAGGAGTCACTGTCAGCTTTCTGTACACCCCAGGTCCAGCAGTGTCCATGATGCAGCTGGAAATCTGGATTTAAACCTGTATCTTCTTTACCAGGCCAGTGCTTTAAGTGTCAGCATGCTATTTTTCCCTCCTATGTGACTGAATTATAAATTTGCACTTCTCTGAAACCCCATTTTTCGCTACTTCAAAGTACTTAGACTCACAGAACCATAGATTCTTGCTTTTATTCAGGTTGTCACAGGGATATGAGGATGCTGAAATACCAGAACAAGTGTTGGTGTTCTCCATCTCTGCCTACTGGCTTTTAACAAAAAGACAGGAGCAATTCCAACAATTCTGTGTGATGTTAATTTGCTGGTCCAGGCACCACTGCCCCTGGAGTCATACACACACAAAAGTGTGTCCAGAGCTGTTTGCTGTGCTGGATGCTCTGTTAGTACTTTTATGTTAATAAAGAACTAATCATGATGAAATCCTCCTCCTGGGGAAGTGGGACAAGACAAATCCTGGCTTGTGCTGAACCCTTTGCACTGGGCTCTGTGGGGTTTGGTGTCGGGGCCCAAAGTTATAATTTAAGGGTTGCTGGAAAAACAGGCAATAATCATAGCTGGGATATGACCCCACAAACCCTCAAACAGCTCTGAAATGTTTAGGAACAAGCCCTCTTTAATTTCTGTCGCTGTCTCTAGATGGCACTATGGCAGTAGGAGTTCTGCAAGGAGATTTGCAGGGAGCGAGGCAGGAGCCAGGAGGCTGCGGGCTCCTGCCCTCTGCCAGGATGTGCCTCTGCTGCAGGGCAGCGAGATCCTATCAAATGATTTTTAAGGCCCCGCAGGACATCAATCAAAAGAAGTTAACTTATTTCTTTCTCAGGGGTTAAAACTAGCTTTCTGATCCAGAGGAGATTAATTTCTTAGAGCATCTCTATAAGCTTAGGTGGGAGTACAGAATTGAATCCATTTCACCTTCATCATCATTTAAAAATTTTCCATAAACTATTACCCACAGGGAAGGATTCATTTTTGTATTCTTCTCACCTTACATCAGGTTTTCAGATGTTATTTTCTTCTGGTATCAGGTGCTCCTCTGTGACATTCCCCCTTATACCATCAAAAGCATGGAAATATCACTGAAGCCTAAGTTTCTTACATTAAAAATTGGCTTAATTCGAGTCCTAGTGGGAGAAAATATTCTTCTTTAAGACAAAAAGATTGCTGGCAAATCATGCTAATGAAGTATTTAAAAGCCTGAAAACCCACAATACTTAAAGGGCTGACAATGAGAGGATGACAGTGGAACACAGGGTGTGCAAGTAGCAGGGTGGCACTGCATTTTCAGCTTACATATTGTTTCATGTAATTGCAGCGTTGTTATTTCATCTATCAGGGAATCACTTGTGCTCCTGCCAGGGCAATTCTAGTGCTCTGTGAGTTCAAGCTAGCCTTATTGTCTTGCTTTTCAAATGCTGTTTGATTTTTCAGTAGTTAGACTCTAGGGATATTCTCCCCAGAACAATGAATTGTTTTACTTCCTTCTTAATAATTCAAATTAAAAAAAGGAAGCAGTCTTACTTCACAGCTTCTGGCTTCAGTGCTGGATCAAGAGAGAAGCTGAAGCAGAGCAGGCTTTGGGCAGATGAGCAGACCTGTCCCAGGGTGTTTGCTGCATTGGGCCCTTTGGCTTCAGGGGAGGAAATAGTTTCATTTGTCAGCAGCAAGGCTGGGTTTAGTTTCAGCATCATGTGATGAGCTTTGGGATGCTGATTTTTTCCCAAGGTGCTCAGCCCAGTTTTAGGAATCCAGTTGAAGTGTGGCCATCACTGTCCACAGGTAGGTGATTCCAGCTAGTGGGTGAAAGCATATAAATTCAGTGGGTTATATAAGCATATAAATGATTTATCCTCCTCATGGAGAGCCTCACAAGTTATTTCAGTGCCTCCCATCCTTTGTACTTCACTGAGAGCTACAGACCTGGATCTGTCTGAGGGGGTGAGCCTTGCTCAGGGAGGGTTGTGCCCATAAACTCAGTTTCAGCTGAGCCATCAATCTGCCTGAAGGAGTGTCAACTGCCCCATGCTGAAGCTGGCATGAAACCCATGATTACCAGAGGAGAGAAACAGGAACGTTTCTTTATAGGGAACAGTAATGGAAGATACAGACTTAGCTACCTTCCAGGTATTCATTTTCCCACCAGTTTCTTGACTTTAGATTTTAAAAGGCATTTTCTTTCCATGAGGAAACACATGCAATAAGCAGCTTTCCTTTCCAGATGTGTTAGTTGAATTTTCCAGGGACAGTGCAGTTCTCTGTCCCCCCTTGCAGTGGTGTTGCACTTCCAGCATTCTGTTGCCCCTTCAGAGCAAGGAGGCTTCTGCTACAATGGGGACAGCTGAAGAAAATTAAGAAGACAGCCCTAAACAATTGAAGAGCATGTGCAGAGCATGTGTGGAAGTGGTTGGTGCTCTGGGACGTGTGTCCTTGTAAGCCCCCAGTCTGTCCCTACCACCTCCCTGCTCTGTGCCCTGCCGTGTGTCTCTGTAGAATCCCTTTGTGTGCATGAGTTAAGGTTTGGGGTTCTGCTCTCCTGGGGATGTCCCAGAGCACCCAAATCCACTGCTTCCCCCCACTTTACATTCACACCCTGCTGCTGCTGCTGCTCCTCAGCCTTTGGAGGAGCAGCATCACCCCAGGGCAGAGCTCAGCCCCAGTCGGGGTCTCTGCTGCTCTTCTCCCTCCCTGTGACCTCAGTGCACCAGCGTGCTCCATGCCTAAAGCTAAACAGGATTTCTGGGGAGAATCATTTTTCTAGAAGCCAGGTCCTGGGTGCCCCAAGTGCCTAATGCAGAGCAAGAAGGGAGTGATCAAAAGGTGACCTGGCACCTTTGGTGTGGAGTGGCTTTGGTCTCATGTCACCTGCAGCAGTGCTGCTGCTCAGTGCAGTGAGAGTTACTGGTCTGGAAATAAACCCTGGGGAGCTGGGGCACTGCTCTGCTGCCAGCAAAATGTGAGGAGGGGTGAAACATGCCTTGAGCAAAAACTGAAGCTGCCTGCCAGCCACTGGACTTGGGGAACTGCCTGTCCAGAGTGAGCCTGCAGCAGCTTCAGGCAGCCAGCCAGCTGCAGTNAGTTGTTGTTGTTATTAAAATATATAACTTCAGGGCTATTAGGCAACATGTCCTTCACTTCTGCTGAGCAGCCACTGTTTGAGATGTAAGCAGAATGTTATGGGGCCTTTCCATTAAGTGATGAGCAAAACCGAAAGAGTAAATTATGCTTTGTACTAAAAAGCCATTTAGCCATTAGATCACAGTATTGAAAGCATAAAGGAAGGGTTATTTTAGCTTTCAGCTGGCCAGAAAATGCCAGTTGGAAGACAACAGGAGGCTCCCTTTCACAATGTAAGAGGCCTTTCTTTCCTGGATGAAGGGAGTGCTTCTGACTGTGGCATCATGCTGCTTGCGTGTGTTTCCTTCTTACTCTGGGCTGAAATGCTCCTGTCAAAAGGTGGAAAACAAATCTAATTGCACATGACATAAATAAGGTCTTGCTGTACATCAGCACTGTATTTTTTGGGGATAATTTTGGAGTTCTTTCACTGGTTTTGCTGTTACCTAAAGCAATTTCTTTGCAACAACCAAATCCCATCCTTGCACAAAGCATACGACTTTTAGGGAGAATTAATATCATATCAATCACTGATAGCCTAAAGGATAAATAACCTGTCACAGGCCATGCTACAGATCACATCTGGGCCTGACCTGCTGCAGCCCTGGTGCCAGACCCGAGCATGTGGGAATGCAGAGGCTGATATCTCTGCAGGAGTTCTGCTCCTGCTTGGACTGCTACAGCACGAGTGAAAAATGAGAGATGCAGAGGTTAAAGGCAAACTCAGGGCAGTGCACTGGGGTTTCAACCTTATTACCTGGGCTGGGGATCCGTGTGCTTTGCTGTCCCCATCAGCTCTCACTGCTCACTTTGTGCCTCAAGGACCCAAATTCCCGGGGCTGTGCCTCAGCCCCCCCCAGCTGCAGCTCCTGACCTGTCTTTGAGCAGCACAGCCCTAAAGAGCAGCTCTTTGGCTGCCCTGGGGAATTAGGCTTGAGGAACGCTGTGGTTTTGGGGTGGAGAATGATCAATTCTCTGTTATTTTTGCAAAGGACAATTGGTGTTTGGGATAGATTTTCTCACAGTGTTTGGCTCTGCACTTAGCATGAATTTCTGTCAAAGCCACCCACCTACGGAAATCTCTGATGCCAGAATGCATTTATGAGAGGATATTTAGTCTACAGGACAGAGCTGCTCAGTGTAACCCTTAATCTAGAGGCAAGGTGATTTAACTGAGGACTCTTACATTCATTTTGGAGTTGCAATACCTGACAGCAATTATGGACCCAGAGTAAGATCTCAAAGCAGATGCTTCCAGTGTGTTTTTGAAACGTGCCATTCCTGAAGACTGTGTTGGTTGGGTGAGGTTTTCTTCACTTGCTCATCTGGTAAGAGAGCTCTGGATGCCTGGCTCATGAGTCTGCCCTTAAAAATCTGAGCACTGATCAGTGCCAGAGCTGGGATTGCAGCAGGCGCTGAGATGACTCACGTCAGAGTCTTCTCTCAAGCTCTCATAATCACTAGCATGGATCCTAACACAAAGATTTTAAGTGTTAAATAGATGCTGGAACACCCAATTCTTGCTTTAAACTATATCCATCTACACTCAGCATATTGCACTGTGTGGAACAACCACCACATCCCTCCACTGGCCGTGCTTTTGGCAGTCAGGAGATTTTTCTTTGGTTTTAAACACAGCACCTCCTTTTCTTCCTCCTACCACACTTCCATGGCCATGTTCTAGCTGCCAACATCAATAAGTTAAACTGCTAAATTTAAAGTTAATCTAAAGTCATCCATTTAATTCAGAGAGCTGTTTGCAAGAAGAAGCTTTCACAGTCCTCATTCATGGGAACAGAAGGATTCCCATAGCAGTGACAGAAAAAACTTGGGGTCTGGCAGGCTGATGATGCAGTTCCAGGCAGGACTCTGCTTGGTTGTTTGTTTGTTAGTCTTTAATAAAATCCCTTCCCTTTTCCCTTGCATGTATCAGTAAGACAATAATCAGTTTTTGCAGCAAAACATTTCCATCTTTTTTTTTTTGGCCAGAATTTCTTGTGCAGCTCCAGTGTCATAGAGCATCTGTGTGACCTGTTGCCTCACAATTGTCTGAAAATCTGGGTATTCTCTGCATCTTGTAAGATATCCACCCCTCTGAGCCTGGCCTGTATGATTTTTGCAATCTCTCAGCTTGTCCTAGCTGGCATCAGAAAGTTTTCCCAGGGGCAGGAAAGTAGCATGAAACAGAGTTGGGCGATATCTCTGGTCATGCTTGAACTTCAATTACCCCACAAAAAATCTAATCCACATTGGGTTTGCATAGCACCCTACTTTTTAAAGGAATCTTTTACTAATGAGTTCATTCACCTCACTAGAAACTACTCTGCAGAGCTGGGCACTGGCTTTTATCTGTCCTCTGGGCCCACCAGCAAAGCACACAATCTCTCCCAAAGCAAACACATTCCAGTGTGAGTACCAGCAGATAGAATAACAGGCTCTGTTGGCATGGATAAGGTTATTGCTTGAGAAAAAATTGCAGAATTGGACCCCTAGGGGGTGAAAGCCAGCAGAAGCCAGGGCTGACAGGATGTTACGTGTGCCCTGCAGGGCTGCTGTGTCCACTACGCGCTCCATGGACTGCTAACATCTTGCCCTTGCTTTCATGAAACCATCCCTATGTTTTCAGCTCAGAAATAGATCTCTTTTGAAGTTTGAAAGCAGCTATGTCATAGCTGAAGCAGCTGTTCAGCAGCCACCCAAGCAAGCAGTTCCCTGTGCTGCCTTTCCAGAGATGAGCTGGCTTTGTGCATCTGTGTGTCCCAGCACAGAGGAGGAGCAGGAGGAAGCATGACCAGCTCAAAATGTGTTTCAGGGAATGCCTGTGGATTGGTTTAAAATCCACAGCAAGGCACAGTCTGAGAGCTGGTGCACGGTGCACGTTGCCTGCCTGTCTTTCAAGGTGGGAAGAACTGGCACATTTGACTATTCCACAGATTTCAAAACATTGCTATAGCACAAGCATACAACCCTCTGCATCTGGGAGTGCAGGGAATTTAGGGTGAGGTTTCAGCCATTTCCCCACAACTGCTAGCCCAGGGCTGGTGCCTTGCTGGTGCCAGCCACGGAATGAGCTGTCAGCCCCAGTGGGGACAGCAGGACAGCATGGCCCCCCACAGCCCTTCACATGGCTCCTCACAAAGCTCAGTTTCAGCGTGCAGAGACCTCAGGGTAAAACAGGAGAGGTGTTCTACAGCTTATAGATGCCCAGCACAGCTCCCCCACCTCTCCTGAGAGGTACCTGTGCTGCCTCTGCAGCAGCCAGGTAGCCTGTTCAGGACCTGTAGCACCTGTTAGCAGCACTCTGTAATTTCACCCAGTTTGATGCTCTGGGTGTGACCACACAGACCTCTGTCATGGAAGAAATCATGGGTAAAAAGAGTACAATTTTCAGAGCTGAAAGTGGAGATGGTGCCTCATTTCTCACAATGAAAAGAACAGAGGATGCAGGCAACTTAATTTCAAAATGTGGGTCTTACTCATTAACCAAGTTTTTCAAAACATGTGGAGTGCATGCCACAGGATGTGAATGACAGCGTAAGTACATTCCTGTGAGCCTCCTTAAGGCCATTTCTCATAATGCCTCAGAACAGCCCAGCAGACCACACTGAATATGAAGTTTCCATGATTAACCAGTGGATTTCAGCGCTGTGATTATGGTTTGACCAAAGATTATTGCTTTGGTTCAGTACTTCAGCATCATCATCATCAAATTATCACATCGCAGTGACATTTTTCTTCACACAGTGATTTCATTCAAAGCAGTGTTTGCTAAGAGAGAGAGCTGAGTTGAGGTCTTCAGCACTTCTGAGGTATGGGAGGATTGCAGGAAGTTTGGTTTAAATAGAGCCCGTACGTTATTTTTAGTTAAAGGCCTTATACACTCAGAGTGAAGGAGTTATAGAGGCCCATGCAAAAGCGTGGACCTCAAAGTGTGTTTGGACCAATCAAAATCTAAGTTCTTGACTTCAAAACCAGGGTAAGAAGAGGAATGATGCTGTTAAGAGAGAGGAGAGGTGCAGGTCAGCAATTAAACTATAGTTTCAACTATCAATAGTGTTAGCAACACTTTCATTTAGAGCAGAAATATTGATTTTTTCCATTCATTGACATTTAAACATTGCTACTGTTTATCAGTGGCATGTATTATTACTATTTGGGAACTTAACATTTTAAAATTTGGTTGTTTCATGTTCTGTACAAATCATATGTTTGTTTTTGTAAAAAATTTTGAACTTGCAATATGAAAGCACATTGTAACAAGAAGTCATTTCAAGCTGAAGTTAGAAACTCCTCATTTCTTTCTCACAGTGGACTATTTAGTGTTTACCTGAGATATAGCTAGCAGCTAGATATAAAAAATAGAGATGCCAGCCAAGGTTCAGGACGTTTTCTGAATGTCACAGCATCACTCAGTCCTGCAGTTTTGGCCAAAATATGTTATGCAGATGATGATGATGATAATGATGACAGGCTTCAATTCTGTGAAATGGTAATTTTTGAAATGATCAAGCAGTGAAGGCATTTTAGGTGGCAATTACAGCTCATTTTTCACCTTGTTCAATTCACAGCTTGCCTGGCAAGCATCCTCCCACATGTCTGCCACATCAGAGATATTTTATGTGGTCACAGCAAACAGTAGATATGAGTCAGTTGTTGAGTTTTGGCTTTGTTTTTAAATGATGTTGAAGCTGGTCATCCTTTATAGGAGGCAAACTGAAATGCCTCTGTAGACATTACACATATCACTGCATTCTGAGGGCAGGAACTGACTGGGACCAAGCACAAGATCCTCTGTTAAAATAGCTGGCAAATCTCATAAGCTGGATATATTTCTCTAAGGGCTGAGTCAGTCTGGGTGGCACCACCGAAGGAGGCAAGTTTGGGTGACAGCTTTCAGACAGTGCATGGCACTTGAACTGAATCCTACCTGCATGTATTTGAAGAGACAAAATGGGGAGACAGTGGGCTGCATGCATTAGCTTTATACTTTTTAAAGAATTTCATCTTGTGGTTGGAGCAGCCTCTAATCCTGCAACACTTGAGTGAATGTTGTGACAGGAGCCAGGCCTGGTTGAACCCCTTGACTGGTATTACACAGAAAGACCACTCCAGAGCTGAACTGTCAGGTCAGGCTTGGCTAAGGAGAGATTCTTAAGACATCTATTTTTCACTTCTAATCTGCTCTGTTATTGCTAAGTTTACTCTTTTGGGCAGATTTCACATAGTCTGGTTTTATGGAAACAACTTCTTTAAACACTAAAAGAAAATGATGCCCTTTGGTGCTTTTAATTCACTGTCTTTGCAGTAATTCATGCCAAAAAGAGGTGGCAGGGGAGCCCTTATAGAGGTCTATTAATTGAAATAAATGAGCCATGCTTCAGAGAACAGTGCACCATAGAGGAAGGTCTGCCTTCTGAATCCTGCTCCCATAGATGTCCCCTGTGATTTCAGGCATGTCATAAAATCCACTGTCCACCTCATTTTCCCACCTTATTAAGAGGGGGCTGATGTTGTTCTTTACCAGAAACCTCTGGGTGTTGTGAAGCCCAACTCAGTGCTTCAGAAGTACTTGGAAAACCTGGATTTTTATTTTGAAAACCATAACAAACACTAGTCTTTCCCAGGGAATGGTGTTTATGAGCATGCTTTCATTAGTCCCTTAGCCTTTTCTTTTTCATTTGAGTCTGGAAAAATGTATGGAAAATCATTTCACGGGGGCCTCTGGGGAAAATTAAACTTCTTGCAGAGTGGGAGCTCTAGGGGATCATGTAGTGGCAAAGTCAGCTCCCCGAATCCACCAGACAGAAACAGAAAAACCCCACTGGCCTGAGGATGGACTTAAAGCCCCAGCTGGTCTTGGGTCAAAACCCAAACGCTTGACTTTTTCCCAGCTCTTTCATTTGTTCAGTCTCAGAGAAAGGGGAAGGTGAGCAAGGCAGGCAGAGAAGTAAATTTCTGCTCCCTTCCTCCTCTCCTTCTCCCCAAAGATCATTTCCATCCACCTGACTTCTTTCCCAGATATGGTATCATTCACTTTTGTGACTAATCTCTGGGTGGGAGAGAAAATTATTTTGAAAGTTCAAGAGAAACATAAGCCTGCACATTTATGAGTGTTTTTCTCCTCTTCCCTGCCTCTGAATGACCAGAGTTTTATTATTCCTCCTGACTGCATGCTGAGATAGGTACTTTCCTTTCAAGCAGGGCCTGCTCCTGGCAGCAGGCAACAGAGGCTCCAAACCTGGGATACTCTTTTAATGTCTGAGTCTTCCATTAATACCAATACTTTAACCTTTCCCTCACCTCCCACCCCCCTTGGTGTTAATGCTTTTGGATAAAGATGGCCCAGGAAGGGTGAGGTTCCAGGCAAAGTTAGGTATTTTTAAGAGAAACCAAAGAGGCCTCAGAATTCCACTCTCTTCACATGCATCATGATCTCACTTCATGTGTCTTTTTACAGGCCTGCCCAGCCACAGGAGGGACCCAGGTGTCATCACTAAACCCTCAGTGATGGGGAGCCAAGCTTTTCCTCCAGCCCCAGGCTCTGCACAGCGAGATGTCTCCCAGGGACTCAGCACTGGCAAACCAGACTCAGTGCCACCAACACAGCCTAGAACAAATGGCTGGCTGTCCCTGAACTGCTTGGAGGAAAAGGCAGCAGCAGGATGAGGTTATTATGTGGACTGGATACTGCCCTCAGGGCCACAATTGGCCCAGGTACAGCCAGAGAACACAGCCAGCATTGTCCATCCCTCAGTCCACAGCCACCACGCAGAGCACACCTTGTCTGAACTAATGGGTCTTCACAGGATCCTTCTGGTGGGGAGATGATATCATAGATTATATCTGTGTCCACTTTAGGTCTGGACTGTTGCTAAAAGGAGAACAATTCTTGGCAAATTCCTCGAAGTGCTTGCCTCCTACAGCTTGGATGAACAAGGTTTGTTCACTAAAGATGGGTAGGCGTGAGTTTCTGTCTCTTCGCCTTCTGGGAATTGTTTTTGCCAGTGCAAAACTGAAGATGATAATGCTCCCATTAAAAATGAGGTGAATGCTCAGGCTAACATGAGTGGGTGGAAAGGACTTCAAGCAGGATGAATCTGGGGACAAACCTACCTTTGCCAAGACAAACAGCTGCAGAGAGCTGCAGGAGAGGAAAAGGGCACTGCTGTTCAAAATGATTCAGCCACACAGGGCTGATTGAGGCTGTGCATCCATCAATTTATAACAAAAAACAACGGCTTTCACATGAAGAAAGAAAAGGTACATCATATGTCACACAGGAGGACTGGAGAACAGATATCATTAGGACAAAAAACTGATACTCCACAAGACAATAGAGATATGGGATGAGCAGAAAGCAGAAAGCTCTCACTCTCCTTCCTACATCTGTCTTTCATTTGCTTTGCCTCTATCTGCCTGTTGTTGATGTTTTCTCACATTATCTTGGTCCCTTTGTTCAAGCTGCATTTCATTCCAAGAAGGCAGGGAGCTCCAGGTGTGAAGGAGGGCTGTGAGCATGAACTCACTGTTGCAGTTATTATTGTTATCATTCCTCTGAAAACAAGCCTGGTGGAGGCTTGGCTCTTTGGAATATGTTCTGCTGTTTTAACCGTATCCTTCTTAAATGTGGAAAAGGGAATGAAAGTGGAATGAAAATGTGGAAAGTGGAATGAAGGGCAGTGCTTTGCACGATGGCTTGCACCCAAAGGTGCAGCCCCAGCTAATGAAGTGCAGGCATGCTGTGGAGCAAGATGTTTGAGATTGCAGGATTGGGACCTGCTGCTCAAATGAATCAGGTGTTCAGGACTTTTCTGCTGCTTTTCTTTGTAATGGGAGAACTGTAAAAAAGCCAATTCAGAATTTTCAATGCTCTATATGGATTCAATGTCTTTTATTTTCAGACCCCAGTGATATTCAGTAATTGTATTCCACCATCCAGCTGTTTAGCACTTTGAAAACATACTACTTTTCCCATTACTATTTTTTCCATTACTGGCAGTAGACTTGTGAATGTCTGGTTATTTTTGTCTTTGGACACCCCCTGCGTACACCTAACTGGGCATGGATATTTTAATAAAACCAATTTTTCAGTGGTTCCCTCTGCTGCAGTCGAGCCCCTGGAGATGTTAGGGAGTGTGTGTTGGATGAACACATCTCTGGGATGAGTCTGGAGCAGGCAACTGTCATAATATTAAGCTGAATTCCAGCTTTCCCTCAGTCTGCATGATTTGTTCAGTCCCTCCACAAATCAGGTGCAGCTCAGCCCTTATCCAGTGAAGATTCAGTGCACAAGCAATGGTGTATTTTCCCTCAGATGTGCTGCCTCAAATACATTTGCCAGGGATAGCCCATGGCTGGACCACACAGACTCTCCAGATGGGCTGAGTCTCCAAAGATAGGATGGCAAGCAGCTTTGGCAGTCTGGTTGGTATTTCAATAGATGGACTCTTTTTAGCTTTGTTTTTCAAGAGTTCCCCTTCTATTTTGCAACAGGCCCTTCCTGTGCCACGTTTAGCTCATTGAAACCAGCTCCAGTGTTTGTACCTCCCACTGCATTTCCTACAGTGGATATTTCTAAAGCAGCTTTGCTGGTGGAGTCCTCTCCAAATGGTGCATTAAAGACCAAATGATTTAGCACATAATTAAGAAGTAAACAATGATCAGCAAGAAGTCTGCAGTGTCAGCTACAAGGCATGGCTTGGGAAAAGCAATATGCCAAGACAAATGAGTAAATCTCTATGTCTGTATCTTGATGTGGAGAGGCAGCTCCTGCTCCATTCTCAAGGGAAGCACAGTTCAACGGGATGTTTTTTTTGTTTGTTTGTTTTGCCAGTGGCTACAGCAGTACAGAAGTGGTTCAAAAGACACCAATGGGAGAAAAGAGCTTCCTGCAGCCACCAGGAGTGAGCAGGGATGCTCAACTTGGGCTTTTGCCCACGCTCCATCTGTTTTGTGTGGAAGGGATCATTTCCTGACCCTCCTGCCCCTTTCTCCACACGAGAGATGGTTCTGTGCTTCCCAGCACCAGGGCTTGAGGTCCAACACCAGTGATAGGGACTGGTGCTGCTGGTGCAGCTCCAAGGCTTGCACTGCTGCTTTACAGTACCCAGGTAAATGGATTTAGCAGTGAGGGAAGGAGTAGTTAAAAGGAAAGAGCTTGGTTCTGCTTTCTCCACGTTTCATCCCATCTTGAAGCAGGATGCCTAAGCCCCACTAACAGAACATTCCTTTTTTTCAGTGATTCCCTAGCTTTTAGTGCAAAGAATCAAGAACACAAGATTATTGTACTATGGATTTATAATAACATTTTATTAATATATTATGCTACAAAAATATTTTGATAAAATAATATTAGAAAGCATCTTTTTATTACACTCTTCAAAACAGTTCACAAAAGCAGGAGGCGGAACGGGAAAAAATATCTGAAATACATTTGAATTGAAAACTGACAAATATGCAATTTGAATTTCGGCGTGAGCATGAACCTGCAGGATGGTTAATCAGCCCTGTAGAAGGAAAGTATTGCCTGCTTATTGCAAAGACCTCTCTGCCTTTAGCTAGGTTAAGGTGCCTCCTGAAATGTTAGTCATAGGAAAGGCTGAATTTGGGTTGGGACAGAACACAGACAACACACACACACACACGTAAATGTGCACACACCCCCCCACACACTCACACACCCTATGATCTCAAACTTCATCAAATTATCTTTCTGCTTCAGTTGAGCTGAAACATGCTTAAATTGAAGCTGAGTTTTAGCACACTCCATGGAACATTGATCACTTCAGAGATATGACAAGACCATATAATTTTTGGATATAATACAGAAATACGGTTCTAAGCAAAGTTTGGCATGGTAACACATGCTGAGATAATAACTTTGGCACTTTGGTTTCTCTAACATAAATATATGATGAGAAATCCCCCCCTAACAGTGGTATATGGTAATGACTGAGTCATATCATTTGACTAATCAATGCACTAAACATAGATTAAGTTCTCCCTCTTTCCATCACTCTTTCTCCACAATTGTATATTGAAGAACTTAGATAAATATACAACTCTGTACCTTGGGTGTTCCTAAATTACAGTGGAGCTTGGAGGAATGGGAAGTTCAACAAAGCAGATTTTTGACACCTGTATAAAGCATAGTTATCATAAATAATGTTCATCATTTATTGCCAGAAGATTTATTACATTATTCAACAGCTCGAGGGATTGAAGAGAAACTACATCAGTCATAAAATATAAAATACCTTCTGTTCCAGCTTACTGACTGGTTCTCCAAGTGGCAGTGCATGTTAATATAGTATCTGTAGTTAAGCAAGCAAAGCAATTAAAACACTGAAAGAGATTAGATTTGCTGCTGATGATACGAGATTATTTATTCCACCAGGGCAAGAACTTGGCAGATATTCAGCATTTGTTTATCATGCTACAGTTACATTTAATGTGAAATGTGCTGGTGTCCCTTGTAGCTGAGTTGAGAAGAAGAATCAGTGACCATTGAGCTTTGGACTGACCCGAAGTCGTGTCCTAGATTGCCAGACACTGGCAAGACACAAGACTCTCTTGATTCTGTTTCTCAGAGATAAACTGGTGATCTCACTGGATCACCAGTGTTTGCTACTATAGGTGGTGGGCATGAATGTTTTTGCTAAATCTCCTGCTAACATGGGAATCTGAGATTTCCTCTGGAAGAAAGAGTCGAGTCAGTTTTTAGCTTTCTGAGAAACCCACAGAGGAAACTGAAGCCCCCTGAAGCTGGTAGTCAGTGTTGTTTCTAGAGCACGTGTCAAATCTGGTCCAGGTTTTAAACTCCTGGTTTAGAAAACCATTCAAAATTCAGAAATCATGATCCATTGCGAGAGTGTGCATAAGTCAGTGCTAACCACTACTACTGCAGTGCTTTAATTAATGCTGGGCTGCCATAGCTGATTAGTAAACAACACAGAGAAGGTTCATTATCCAGCACTGCTCTGCATACAGGTCCTCTATTGAAGAAAGTGACCCTAAGTCACTTTCTTTAGGGTAAGACAAGAGAATAAAAGAAGTGTTTGGTTAGAGACCTGTGCTGGAGCCACTGATGTAGGATTCCTGAGCTAAGATCTACAGAAACCTACTTAACCTGTAAGTCATGTCTCCTCCCTGAGCCAGAGAGAGCTCAGATGACTGAGGGAGCTGCTTCTTAGGTGGCAAAAATCAGGAGTGTAGACCCCAAATCCAAGAGGCACCTTGTTTTGACACCTGCACTGCACAAATGTGGGGCACCAGCACAAGGGTTTCAGTAAAATTCATTAATTTCCCAGAATTACAGACAAAATGCCAGAAAATGCAAAGATGTTAAACCTTACTTTGATATCCAAGCCATTTACATCCTGTGATAGCCAAATATACCCCAGTATCTGAGCTAATGAATATTGAATATTGCTGTCCAGTGCAGAAGCCACTCAGAAAATCTCACTGGTGATAAAAGAGTTCTGTGCAGCACAATGACAGCTGGGAGTGTGGAGGGATTTGTGTGCTCCTAATATTAAAAAAAACCCAGAGGTTTATGGAGAAAGCCACAGACTGAGAAACATCAGAATTCTAATTTCTAGTCTTTTGTCCTGTTGTTGGTTTTCCTTACAGCCTTGGACAAGTTGTTTCTGTTTTCTGCTCTTTTTATTCTCCCTTACCTTTACATGGTCTTGTCTATTTCTACTGTAGGTTTTCCAACACCTGGAATTATTCCTGGGACAGTACCACAGAATAATTTCCAGATACGATCCGGTTACAACAAATAAAATTCAATGGGTTTTGGTTTGTTGGCTGTTCACTTTACTATGTAACTTATCATCACCTTTTAGATTTACCTACCTTATTTCTAGTTACATTCTTGTAAATAAGGCATTATAATTCAGTTTTCATCTCTGCCTTGAACACATCAGGAGAACCAATAATCTTTTTAAAATGCATTAATGTTGAATTTGAAGGTCTCTTAAACCATTATATTCAAATGAAGGCATTTTTAGAGTAATAGCTCAAATAAAACCAAAATGAAAGTTCTCAAAATATGTTTCCAATATCCATCTCTATGCAATAAATATTATGCAAGGTGAATGGCTTCTGTCCAAAACCAACATCTCTAATCTTTTGCTAGCCAAAATACACAATATGAAAGTATGCACGGGGGTCTATTTGAATCTCACATTTGGGGCAAAGCTCAAAGTTTTCCATTCAGCTTTATCAACTGTTGTACTTAAAAAAAAAAAGAAAAAGAGGAAGCTTATAACACTCTCTGTGTTATTACCCACTTAAATTGACCAGAAACTACACAACCTGCTGTCAAAAATAGAGCAAAAGCTGAAGATTATGGTAGTTAAAAAGGAAATTACCTGTATTGTCCTTGGCCTTTGCAAGGCATGATGGAAATCTCAGAATTTCATCATGAAATCCTGTGATTTTTGTAGTCTAGTTACTTTCTAACTTACTTTCCAGAAATGACTGGTATGACAACAAGCAAACTGTGAATTCTGAACCGTCTCTCACTGCAGAGTCTTGCATGGAATCATCTGCAGCTCTGGAGGCTGTAGGGCCGCTGGGAAACTTACAGGGTTGTTTTCAGCCAGAATTTTACCAGTAACGTTATTATAACTATCATCATTCTCCTTTTTCCAAGGTGAAGAAGCACTGCTTTTCCATAAAGAAAAGCTTGTATTGTATTTTTCTGATTTTGAGTCTTCTTTCCTAAATAAGATGTTTCCATCACATGGTTTTTGATTTTTGGTTTGTAGATGACTTAGGAAAAAAACCCCACTATTTAAACCAAAACTCATTTTCTAAACTCTTGTGTTCAAAGAGATTTTTTGTCATGTTCTGGTGGTGAAAAAACATCTACGTGCAATTTTAAAGATGGCACAGAGTTTTTTTCCCCACAGATGTTGTAAATCTCATTCCTCAGCAACAGCTGTTTGGATAGTGAGGGTTAGGTGTCATAACTTTTCCATCTAAGTCAGTCTAAAAGTGGAAGAATGTTCTGTATGTCTCCATAACACAGGGGTTAGTTTGATTCCTGTGGTGTTGAGCAGATTTTGGACAAGACATTATTATTTCAGCACAGAGATATCAGCTCATGGTAGCAAGAGAAAGAGGAATTTGCAGATGTTTTTTGCCTCCAGGTTATCCATGGGCATTAATACAGGGGGTACAAAGGAGTTCTACAGATTAACAGGACACTGAATCTTTATAATCTAGAGCCAGACCAAGCTCTCCTCTCATTTATGCTCGAAAAAGTTGTAGGCTTATGTTTATATAAAATGAGAGAGAGAAGAAAGTAATTCCGAGTAGGATTATTCCAGACTTTAAAAGCAATTTTTTATTAAGAAAAAAGGTGTCTTAATTTGCGTTAGCTGGTGAATTAATCCCGGAGCAAAGAGGGAAACTGGTAATTTCCTAAGAAGTTAAATAGTTTAGTTAAAGAAAACAGGGGGAATTTAGAGGATTATCCTGACTAATGACTTATTAAGTCATGTAAAAATAGCTGTTATTTTAGATTGTGGCAGCTAATGAGTTAAGAATACACTTATTTTTGTAATGGGCACAGGCCCCAGAGGGCAGGATCTGCTTTATTCAGTGTAAGCTATGCTAATGAGATAGAAGAAGTAAAATGAAGTTCAGTAGAAATGTACTTATTGGACAGTTGCTGTAAAATGTAATGGTTAAAGAAACAAAAGAAAGCATTCATTTGGTGTCAGTTCAGACATTTGCAGAGTTGTCATAAAACAAATATAGAAAATATTAATTTATCTGTTTCACCATCGCTACCGATTAATAGGGATGTTATTAACATATACAACAAGAAAAATAAGTTTACCGGTTGAATAAATACATTTTTTCTTTTTCTTTTTTTTTTTTTCTTTATATGAACATGTATATTTTACAAAACCCCATAGCACTATGGGAAATAAAGATCCTTCTACAAAAAGAAGATGTAAGTCAGTGTTACAATAAAGCTTTAGAGTTTCAAAATGTATCTGGGCAAAGAGAGAAAATCAGCTAGAAGGCACTACTGAGTCACTGAGAAGGTCCAGCTCGTAACTGTTGCTGTCTTAAACTCCGAGATTCGTCCATAAATTATCTTCTCTATTCCGAGGGATTGCGTGCAGCAGGGATGTGGTCAGGAGGGCTGCAGGAGGCTCAGGAGGAAAGAAGCCATGGCCATGCAGAGAGGGAATGTTACTGGTGGCCATGGAATGCTGGCTGGGGCTGAGCTCCGGGGCTGGGAGGGGCGCTCGGGGCGTGGCCTCTGATCCAGCTGGTTGGAAATCCAGATGGGAGGTTTGACTGTGATGTAGCCATTGGTTATCCTGATGTAGGATGGCAAGGTGGTGGTGCTAAAAGAAAACACAGGAGAAGGAAATTAAACAGGAGAACCCCTTAGCTCTGCTCTGGAAACTGCCACCCTAAGCAGTAGCAACCACAGTGGTTATTGTTATTGTTATTGTTATTGTTATTGTTATTGTTATTGTTATTGTTATTGTTATTGTTATTGTTATTGTTATTGTTATTATTATTATTATTTGCACCCATCAGACAGCAGGGAAAGAGCCAGAGACTGGTAACTGCGATGATGTGGAAACAGCTCTGATCCAGGATGTCCCTCAGCTTCTGGCTGCTGACAAAACACAGCCAAAGGAGGGACTGCTCTTAATGTATCTGACTTGCTGCACTCCATTTTTGAGCATCAGAGATTGTGCTGAGTGTATCCTTGTGCTGCCCCAGGCTGACCTTGTGCTCATGCCCTTTCTTCCCACCAAAGGTCTGAAAATTTGCCATGTCTCAGTGACATCTTACCACAGACCACATACTGAGTCCAGGAGGGTCCGGAATGCATTCCTTCCCTGTTTCACAAGCCTCCAAGAACTTCCCAGGATCCCCTTACACAACTGATAACCTTGAGCACGGGAGACCAAGCAGGTTCATTTCTTTTCCTGGCTTTAAGCGATTTTGGATCAAATCACAAAGGCAAAACCAGACTCAGTCACTGTTTAAGTTTCCCTGACTGTGCATTTGCCTCAATAGCAGTGTGATTGCTTATTGATTGTAGCCTGAGTTAGCACTTTGATTTGAATTTGCAGGTTGGAATTCATCATGACTCCCATGACACTGGAGGTCAAAAAGGTCCATTTACCATTGATTTGGAAGTTTAAATTGTAATCTCCATTTCATAAAATGCCCCCATTGCATCCATTACTGGATGATCCATAATCCACCAGTTGTCAGGGAGCAGCACAACCAAGCATGCAAACTGCACAGGGTGGATTTTGGACTTAAACCCAAGGCATTCTGCTGAGAAGCGAGGAGAAAAATGGCAAGCTCCCCTGGAAAAAAAAAAAAAAAAGTGACACTAATACCTGTAGATTCTCTAAATCTTCCATAAAGGGGATTTGGAGGAGCTGAAAATGACTCTCAAATAATTTTTTAATGAGGTAAGAAGCTATGCAGTCCTGTAAATATTTAGCTAGAGTATCCAAGATCTTGACCTTGGAAGAAAAAAGTTGTATCTTGCATTATAACAGATAAAAGGAATCTTACTTCAGATTCATGCACAGAAACAGAATTTAGAAGGACTAAAGGCTTTTGTCTTTTTCTGTCTAAGGACAGATTTTAGCTGAGATGCTTCAAATGTGCTGAGTCAATCACAAACTGAGAAGATCAGAGCCCACCCTGAAGAGGTCAACATCAAATCCCATGGACAATCTCTGCACATTACACTTTTCCCCAAGTTTTGGAAGAAGCCACTTCATTTTTTCTCTCATCCTTTATACTGTCACCACAGCTTCAGGGTGGGATAGTTATTCTGCAGCTAGAAGTGATCTTAACTAATGTGCAACAAATTAGAGTAAAAAGAGAAGGCAGTATTGAATTAAAGACACAGGAATTGCTCCATGGGAGCAGATAATCCATTATTATCCAGTATTAGGATTCTGACACTGAGGAGCAGTGTTTGTTCCAGAGCAACAAACTGCTGTGAACAGAGAACTCTGAAATCAAGGCTCGTTGGGAGAAAGTTCCCTGAATTCCCACGGTGAGTGGTTGGTTTATATCTTGCAGTGATCACGTAAGACACCCAGCTTTAGAGTTTCTGCTATACTGCATCAAAACTGCTGCAGTGTCTGAGCACAAAGAGCTGATCTGTGACAAACTAATGCTGCTGTTTCCTGGCAGGAATGGCACTGGGTTAGGCACCGTGAGGCCAAGCTCCTGCCACACAAGGAACATCAGCAGGGACAGCCTTCCCACAGTGAACAGAAAGCATCATTAAAGCAAACTGCTGACAAAAAGAGGTATTACACGCTCTCAGTAATCCAACACAACTGCAGTCATGCTTCAGTTTCTGATCCAGATCTCATTTATCCTGCTGAGTGATGATGTGCTGCACAGGTCTGGCAGCACTGACAGTGGGATCACAACCTGGGTTTTTCCCTTATACCTGGCTTCCCTAAGGTAAGCATGGGTGGGTGTTTGTCCTCATCTTTTGGTACTTATTGTCACCTTACAGAAAACAACAAAGTTTTGCCCTAAATTAAATTTTAAACTACAAGGAAGGTCTGATTTTAAATTTTAATTACAAAAAAAAAAAAAAAGTCACCAAACTGCCATTCAGATTTTCAGTTTGTGTGTATCCTTCTCTTGACACATTCTATGGGCTCGATCCTCCAGGGAGATTAAAGTTTCCCTTGTCCAAACTGTCTTTCTACTCCTCAGGGATGTTCTGTGCACACAGGCTGGCTGGGGAACCTGTAGAAGCATCACAAGCTCACTCATTTTCCAGCTACATCTAAGGGATTCCTAAAGCAGCCTTAAATCAACATTTTATGTTTCTGTATGGTAGTTCTGTGTTCTAGTCAAATTCCATAAGTGTTCTGGTTTTGTTTTTTGGAGGGATGTTTTTTTTTTGCTGTTGTTTGTTTGTTTTTTGTTGATTTTCTTTTCTTTCTTATTCCAAGACCTGAGATTTGTTGACCGCTTCTCCTTAGCTAATGAGGCTATTTTCTGTTTTCAAGACATTACTTTTGTACAAAAGCATTCTTGTTAAGATAAATACTGTTAGGTGGGGTTGTTTGTTTTCAAAAACTCCTTGAGTGCTTCAGAAGAACACTGTGTTTCCACTAACATGTACAAATCATTTGCTAATAGCAAATGAATCACAGTTTATCCATACAAAACATTTTCTTAATGTACTTTTAGCTGACTGCCAAGGTGGTTTAGAGATATTTAAAGAGAATGATCCCTTTTACCAAATGCTACAAGTCCTTGTGAAACCTCAGGTCCCAGTTTGTAGCCAGGCTGTTTCTGTAGTGAAAGGGGAGAGAAACTTTTCCAGAAGCTGGCCCATCTCATTCCAGTGCAGGTCTCTAGGGGGTCTTGCTCGGGGTCTTTCACTTCCTAGGGGTTACAGAAGGGCCCTGGACAGCCAGGTTGGATTATAACCAAATCTTAGAGGTGACCCTGATGTCAGGAGATGACTTCTGCAAACTCCCTCTGAGCACGTTTGCATGTGCACGTAGGATCTCACTGACCCTCAGACATTCCCTAAGGATGAAGCAGAGTCCCCTGAACTCAACCAAGAACCTTCCTTGGGGAGGATTTGAACGTTCCTGAAATGAACATAGAGAATAATAAAAATGAATCACAGATCTGTGGGATAATAATCTAAATTATTATCACGTCTTCTCTTGCCAGATGAGGCTATTCTATATTTCAGCCTTTTGTGTCTGATAAAAATATCTTTAATAAAACATTCCACATGATCTGTGGTTAACAGGCAACCACTGGCTCTGCTGTTCATACCTCTCTTTTTTGCTTCTGTGTATGGGATTGCTTTAAAAACTTGGAAGACTCCAGGTACGTTTTAGCCAAATGACCTGCGGTATCATATTCATGAGCTTGTTCTTTTGATCAGATAATAGGACAGTTTTTCAAATCAGTGCATTACTCATACATTGTCTTGCCATCATTAGAATGTGTAAAACTTTCCCCAAAAATGGGGCCTCAGGCACAGGCTTTGTGCACAGATTCTACTGAATGTGATTACACGATTCAAGTACAAAAGGCTGGGGGTGTGCTGAAGCACCTTGATGATTTGGGAGCATTTTAAAGCTGGGAAATGAAACAAACACACAAGCAACTCATTCAGGGAATTTCAGCTCTGGTTTGTCTTGCAAGGACTTTGAAGGAAGCTCACAAACTAATTTTTAGCATGATTTGATTCATCTATTTAAGCAGGGTTCATCTGACCACAGAGGACACCTCAGCAGAAGCTTAGGACCAGGAGAGTCTTTCTGGCCCATATGCCCCAGACACAGGAACAAGATCTAAACTCCTCCTGACATTTATGTCTCATCCAGTCTTTGAAAAAACGGTGATAATGACAGCAGTTCCAGAGTCTGCCCAGACATCCAATCCAGCATTGCACCATTTCTGATGCCCAGAATTACTGCCTAATGTTTCACCAAATCTCCCTTGCTAGAGTGCAAGGTCATGACTTGTCCTGTCCCCATGAACAGGTTCACTCCTTTCCTCTTCTCAGCAGCCCTTCACATATTTTGAAGATTTAACCATGTTTCACCTCAGCCTTCTCTTTTTCAAACAATTCCCTCCACCTTTCTCTGCAAGTCCTCAAGGGTTTTCCCTCTGTCCTTCCCTCTGCTCTGCCCCGGCTCTGATCCATGTCTTCTCTGGAATGAGGTGCTCCTAACTGGAAAGAGCAGGCTTAGGTGAGATCCCAGCAGCCCTGTGCTTGGTGTAGTAGGGACCACAGCCTCTACATCTGCAAAGTGCATGAAAAACAGGCAATCTCCAGAAGGACAGACAGTACTGGTGCTGCTTTCTGCCCCCAAAGTCCAAACCACCGTTATGGTCCCAGGAACTGTTCTGAAGCTCCTGGAAAACTGATGGTTCTCTGAGGAGGTGAGGACCAACCCAAATGATTGTGGTATTTCCATCCATTTTTCATCTGCTGCTGTGCTGTGGTCCCAACGTGGTTCTGTTCAGGGTGGAGGAAGTAACCCTTTCAAGTATAACTTACAAAGTGTTTGGGGATTTTTCTGGATCAAAGGAGCTATGTAAACACAAGACAACTATTTTTAATAAATGTAAGCAAATGTTGACTCAGACAGCCTTTCTTACAATAGCATCTGATGAAAGAAGCTAGATTGAAACCTGAAAAATGCATGTTTCAATTGAAAACCTAAAAAGCTAGTAAAGTGAAAGAAAATTTTTGAGTAAATACAATGATGGCTGTTTTGCATTTGTGATTTGATGTTAACCTTATGATGGTTAGGAGTTTTCTTAAGTGATATTAAGCATATGCTTCCTGTTTCTTTTCAAACAAAATTTGCCCTACTTTTTTTTTCCCCCTTTTTATTTAATGAACAGATGTGAAAGGACTGATCACATTATTTTTCTGGTGATCAGAAATAATATTCTGCAAGTGAAGACAATTATTCTTGGAACTAACCAGGCCTATTTATGTCACCAAAATTTATTCATCAAGATTTGAAAAATACATCTGCTCAAAAGGCTGGGACCAACCCGTTGCAGTCTGTAAACGAGCTGGCTGGCAAGCAATCTGACCACACATTGGAAGGAAAAGAATATGTGCTCAACCAAGAGTTAACAAGAGTGTGTTGGGGGTAAAAAAAATCCACTAGAAAAATGTCACAAGGATTTAACTTTGAAGACAATCGGAGTAGCCTCTTAAAGGGAACATGAAATCCCTATCTGCCAAAATGTTCATATTATTATTTCATGTGTTTCTGGAAGGGAATCTTTAGATCAATGCAGGCTCTGTTCCCCCCATCTCTCTCTTCACCATTACACCATTACCTTCCTTACAGACACTGTTCTTGCAGCCTGAGGGACACATCCTGCAGGATGCTGAGTCTTGTGGTCCCAGATGAGCAGGACTGTGAGCACACGAGTGCTTCCAGCACTAGTATTCACATACCTACAACTCAGCACATCCTAAAGCCCTTTGTGGGACCAAGGCCAAGAGGCTCATGCTTTCACAAGGTTCAGTTCATTAAAAAAAAAATAATAATCCAACCTGGATCTGATTAGGGAATCCAGTTTTTGGTCCAGAGGAGGCCACTGCTGATTTGCAGTAGTGTAGTAAACTGCCTCAGCATGTCTGAGTAAGCACTACCACACGCTGGTTTGGGCCAGCAGAGAAGATCTTCTTTGGCATGAGCCGAAGAGGAGCCTTCTCCCTGCTATTTTTTAGTTGCTCCAGTGTCACTGGGAGCCTGGATCTGTGGCCATGTCCTATAGTGCAAGCACCCTCCCTCCCTGTGAGCAGCACAGCCCCAGCCAAGTGATGGACAGAGGGGTCAGCCACAGCACTGGGAGCATTTCCACAGCCCTTCACTGTCCACCTGAGCTCTTCTGGTGAGACCCAAATGGGAGTTATCACCATCTGAGAGCAGTGTCAAGTTCTGAACCTGCCTTTTTTCAGTGCTCTGGCTCCTCTGGAGACTGACACTGAGCAATTCTCCTCGTTGAAGTGGGCACCTGTGAGCCTTGATGCTCTGCAAGGGCAAAGGGCAGTGCAAATACTACCCGGGCAGATGTCTAATCCACCACCCCTGCTTGTTAGTAGGACATCTGCCATGGCTCATCTCTAGGAGAAAGAATAGGATACCAAGGCAAAACATGGAAAGGGAAACTCAATTTTCACCAGGCAGTGGCTCTGAAAGCTGTGAGCATCATGCCATGATCATGAGCCACACTGTCACCAGGTACTGAAATGCAGATGGAGAGCAGGACACTGCACACAAGGATGGGATACTTAAATCATAGAATCACAAGGTTGGAAGAGACCTTCAAGATCATTGAGTGCAACCCATGCCCCAACACCTCAACTAGAGCATGGCACCGAGTGCCACATCCAGTCTTTTCAAAATACATCCAGGGATGGTGACTCAACCTCCCTGGGCAGATCATTCCAGTACTTTATCACTTTTTCCATGAAACACTTTTTCCTAATATCCAACCTATATTTCCCTTGGCACAGCTTACGATTGTGTCCTCTTGTTCTGTCACTGCTTGGTGAAAGAGACCAACCCCACCTGACTACAGCCACCTTTCTGGAAGTTGTAGGGAGTGATAAGGTCACCTCTGAGTTTCCTTTTCTCCAGGCTGAATGCCTCCAACTCCCTCAGTCATTCCTCACAGGCTTTGTGTTTCCAGCCCCTCTCCAGCCTCATTGCCTCCTCTGGACATGCTCCAGCATCTCAACATCCTTCCCAAAGTGGAAGGAAGATGAGGGGCCAGAACTCAAGGTGCAGCCTTGCCAGTGCCCAGTGCAGGGGAAGAATGAGCTCCCATGTGCCATCAAAGAGAATGACAGGCAGCCCTTCAGCTGACCCGGCCTGTAGTAGGATTTAAAAGGTGGCATTAATTGTGGCTATGTCATGCAGGCTTGTAGCCAGAGCTATTCAGCTCTCTTCCTGCTACAGTTTAGAGGGAACAAGACATCTCCTGAGGACAACCCTTTCCCCACAAAGGCATGTCTCCAAGGTTGGTGAGATGAGCTTCTTCTAAGGATCATCTCTATCCCTGGAATTCAGGTCTCCTGAATCCTGATCAAGCTCTGGCCACACTGATGGCTCTGACTGGTAGGGATGGGTTCCCAAATTGAGTTGGGACAGCAGGGTGAGGAAGAGGAAAACTGCTGATTCTGCATAGCAAAAAGCAGCTGCTGGTGGGACACAGCTCCCCTCTGCAGACCTGCAGCAGCTGCCCAACACCAGGCAGAGCAGGGCTGCAGCTGCTGTCCCCTCCATGGGGTCTTGGCTCTGGAGTTTGACACGAAGGAGGAAAAGGTGGCTCACTTGGATCAGGGGCTCCAGGGGGGCCCTGGGGGTGTAAGCAGGAGGAGGCTCAATGCTGAAATGCAGCTGAGATTCCTCTGGTGCAGTTCTGGGGCCCTCTCAGGATGGGCTCTGGGCTTGAAGCCAGGAGATTTGGTTTTTATCCCCGAGTCACCCACTGAGGAGCCATCAAAACCTCGTTAAATCACTTTACTGCTACGACTCCCCTGACTCTGCTCTGAGTCAGGACCTTGGAGCGTTGGTGTGACACCACCAGCATTAACACAACCTGAAGTGTTTTGCAGGCTCTCGCTCCGATTTGCAGGTCCCAGTGGCTCAGGCCACCTGCAAAACCTCTCTGTGATGACAAATTCAGCCCTGGAGAGACACTGACCTGCAGTGAGGCTGAGCAGGGGCATCCTAAAGCCACAGGTGGGTCAGATTATCAAGGCAAAGTGGATCATCTGCTGTGGGGCCAGAGGAGGGGACAGGGATGGGAGGGGACAGGGATGGATGGGGCAGTGGGGAGACAGGGAAAGGGGGGGTTTGCTGTCACAGCCTGAGGGCTGGGGAACACAGTGAGGCAAAGGTGGACAGGAAGATGCATCCAGCAGGTAAGGAATGAGCAGGTGAGAAACAACTCCCAAGGGCCCTTTTCTGAGGTTCCAGTTTGTGGGAAGGATTCCTGCACCTCACGGTCAGATTTAGCTTTTCCCCCCCAGAGGAGACTGTGCATGGCCCTTCTCAGTGGCCTGCCCCAAAGTCCTTTAGGAGAACCCAGTGAATACAAATCCTGCACACACACCTGTGGCAGAATCAGGCTTGCTGCTCCTTTCCAGACAACTGCAGAATGGTGTAAAAACATAGAATGTTGTAAAAACCAATAACCTTTGAAGCACACTCTCTGAGTAATTACCCCATTCCCATCTAATGACTAAAAGATGTTATATTCCTTTCTGATACAGCAACAACAAAGATTTTGACCTTATTAAAACCAGCCCATCAGGAAACTACATGTCATCCTTCAAAAAAAAAAAAAAAAAAAAAAAAGAAAAAGAAAAAAAAGGCCAAATAATGAGGTAAAAAACAGAAATTAAATTCTTTAAAATCCCTGTGAACAGTAATTCAAGATACTGTAGCTGAAGACCCATGATTTGTAGTAGTGTCTGGGTGGTCCTGAGACAGGAGATGACAACATTAGGTCTTTCCTTTGCCCTTTTAAGAAATGCTTTGATGATTCTCTAATATCCTAAAAATATCCCCTGTGATTCTGCAGTGGGACGAGGCAATCACAGAGCTGGGATAATGCATCCCAGTTTTACCCCGGCCCTTGCTAAGAGGGGATAGCTCAGAGCCCTTTGTTCCACCAGTTCTGCACTGACATCTGAGCCAGGATGTGCTCACCATAGTCTAAATAGTGATGTGGGCTCCAAACCACCCCCAAACTCACCCCCACCCACTGCTCATATCTGGCTGTGTACCTGATTTGTGTGTGTGATTAAGGCACTCATCATCGCAGCTCACATAACCGTGGACTCGTTCCACTGCTCCTTGGACAGATAATGACTGCACTATTGCAGCCAAAGTAAGCAAGAACATCAAGGGCACAAACACAGATGGGCTTAGCATTGGAAAAAACCCTGCCAGTGAAGGTTTTTGGGCAACCTGCTGATACACAACACATAAGGAGTTAATTTGATGAAGCGGCAACCAGGTGGTTTTGAATCAAATCCCAAGCACGAGCAGAATATCTGGATTTTGCCTGCATTTTGCAAGCTACCTGCTCTTAGCAGTACAGCCTCATATGCAAAAGAATTTATATTTTTGGGGTGGTCAAAACTGTAATCCATATTTTACATCTCGGGTTCAACTCTTCAATTAATTAGAACCAGAGTGACTCGCTCTGCCCTTTCCTCTGTGTACTCAAGTGTTTGTTTGGCATTGTGTGGGCCCTATGGCTCAAATATTTTTTGCAGATGCACAGAATTAACCATGCATGTTTAGATGTGCTTGGGGAACACATACATTCGTAGAGATGTATATACTTGACCCTGTCACTTTTTTGTTAAACACTGTAAAAGATATCGACTTTCCCCTCCAGATTTTAAAATGATTTAGAATAGGTGGAAGTGGGGAAATACCTAACACATCCTGTCAAATTAAGTATTTTCTTGGAGACTGTTCTCTAAGATAAAATTATTTCAGCTATAGAGATGTCTGTGCAAAGTATTAAGGAACATAATGAACAACCAAAATATAAACTAGCTTAAATGGATGTCCAATATACTGCATTTTTCCACTTGATTTTAATTTTCTTTTTCCTTCTCCCTGTTCTTTTTCCATCTCCACATAACAGTTTTTCTCTTTGCTTAGTCTGTATCACATTTTTCTTTCTAATTCACTCGGCTCACTTTCTTGCTCACTGCTTGTATTTTCCCAGTGTCTCTCTTAGTAAGAATAATGAAGGTTGGGTCAGATCTTGAACCTGTTATTTGGGGCAGTATTGGATTCAAGCTTGTACCACTGAACAAAAGCACTGGCCTCTTTTTCTTGCCAACAGACTCACGTATAAAATAAAAAAAAGGTTCATGGAGCACATCTACCAGGCACAAGGTTTGGGTTCCTCTTGCTGCTGGAACAGCAAATACAGTGACAGCAGCCACAGCACAAACTCCTCTCCTCACGCACTTCCAAACCCTCTGAAAGCCTGGAGATGCCATCAGTGGCTCATAAAAAGCTGCTTGCTGGCCTGCAGGGCTGGAAGGACTGCAAAACCTTTCCCTGCCAGGTGTCATAGCCCAGTCCCTGAAGTGTGTCTGCAGTCCTGAGCTTCTGAGAGCGTGGTCTGCAGCACGTCTCTCCGTGGTTCTGCCACATGAGGCATCCCTGGCACCCAGCAGCTCCCAGGCACCAAGCCTGGCTCCCTCAGCCTGGGCTCGGGCCGCAGGTATAAAGCTCACTTTGTTCAGTGAAGTCTTTCAGGAATTGTGAAGACGAGATCTGAGAGAAATCTGAATTTGGCCTGGCATTTTCATAATTGCAGGAACCCGGCTTTTACAGCATTAAAACCATATGAATTCAAATAAATCCTACTTCTCCTTCATCCCAGTGAGTAACTGGACTTAGACCAAAGCTGCCCTTTGGGATCCTGCTGGGTTTCCAGCCTGCAGCACACCCCACGCTCCTGGGAGTGTAAGGGAAGCCAATTTCCTCCTGATTCACTCCACAATGAATCTGTCTTATTAAATACCACAATATAACTGTGGTTAAACCCCCCCATAAAGCAGATGCCCACCACAATAGTAATGTGGCCTTACTCCCTGTCATGCTTTTCCTCACTTCATTTTCCAGGGCATGAAACTCACTAATCAGAAGGGGAATAGCAGAAGCAGAAATAAATCCCATATCCCTTACCATTTTCCTCTGGACGAGTACTATGTGTTTGCACTTCCACTGAATTTCAAAGACATTTCTCTTTATTTATGGTAACTCACTGGAAGATGAAATTTTTTGCACTGTATGGATTTTATATAACTTTGCTAAGAGCAGATTTGCAATTTTCAGGGCTTAGATACTGCTAGATACGAAGGACACTCCAATCAAAAATTCCAGCTTGGGATTGTGGTGTTTGAGCAGGTTTATGCTGGCATTTTTTTCCCCTGCCAAAGGAAAAACCTCTGTATTCAGAATTGCAATATAGAGAGTGCAGGTGCTTTACTACCCATGCATGTATTTGAGGAATCCAACTCAGCCTGGGCATGAGCCCATTCAGCAATTTTTAGTGTCTGCAACTGCAGTCAGCCTTGAGTTAACACAAACCACACTCCTCACCCACCCTAAACTGCAGGGTAAATGTGCTACTGGGTATTGAATTTTCTCTGCCTTTTAAACCAGACAACTTATTTTTCAGCTGAATGAACATAAAGAGTTTTGTAGAGCTGTGTTAAAATGCAGCCCAGGTTTAGAGGAATTACCTGAGGGTACTGAGTGCATTTTCCCATCTTATCTCTTTGATAAGAGCCAGATAACTTTTATTTGTCTGTGTGTGTGTAATAGATAATATGCCATGAGGAGTCATTGTTAAAGATTCCAAGAAGACAATGCTCAGAACATCTGGCTAGTGAAAGCCCTGGACATGGAAAATATAAATGTCAAGGCTCATATTTACAAATTGGAAGGGCCATGACGACATCTGCTAACAAGCTCTCTCCCAGAGCCCATTTGCTGTACATGGTTATTCACAGGCAACAACAAAAACGTGCATGGATCACATGCACGGGCTGCCCTTCCTTCCAGGAACACAAGCTCACACAACACACAAATGCTCTGTTCTCACAACACACAAATACAAGTGTTTGCAAACCTCACAGCAAAGCCCTTTGCATACCAGACCTCAGTGGGACACACACTGCTGGAACAGGATAAAAATAGCTGGGGAAAAAGCCTTGCATTAACACAGAAGACAGTCAAACTCACTCAGCATTAACTCCTTCAGTGAAATAAGGGCCCTCCTTTTCTGCCTCCTCTAAAGGAGACACTTTGTACTATAAATCTAACCCTGAAGCTCTGTTTTCATGACTGAGTAGCTGTGGATGGCAATCTCAAGACTTCAAATAAAGTCTAACCCATTTGACCAAGGTAGCTCAATACTAACATTAAAACAAACTACAGGTAAAAGAAATGTGATCCTACACTGGTAACCACAGGCACCTTTTCTTCAGCTTAGTGCCAAATAAGTGCATTTCTAATGCCTGAGAAATATAAAACTGATCTGTTGCATGAGCAAAAAGGTTCTGTTAATGACTTGTTATTGTAGGTGTCTAGACCACAGTTCACCCCAAGCTCTTGGCAGAGGCCACTGCCACAGAGGCTGCCCACAAGGCTGTCAGGTTGTCAACAGAAGAAAAAGCATCACGGAAAGAGCCTGGACTACTTTATGATATCCATGAATTTAGCAAAGAATGGATTCCATGCTGTCTGTCCAGTCTGCAGCACAGCTGGACACACACACATCTATATGAAAACGGTGGGAAAAGCAAAGATGATGAGGGAACGTGGAGGACGAAGCAACTCCTGGTCAAAAAACGAAGAAGAAGGATGCCTTGCTCTGCCTCCCACTTACTGCAGTCTGCATTAATGTCAGGTGACAAGGATATAGGAGATACAAGTGAGACATGTCCCCATCTCAACGAGATTCTGCTGAAGGCTGCAGGCTCCAAAATACCCCACTTTAAGTGGCAGAGAGGGACTGCAGAGCAAAGTGCAGTGTTTGTGGGATCACAGGCTCCTGCAAAGTGAGCTCAGAGAGGTGGAGGTGAGTGCAGCAGATGGAGATGCAGGAGGCGTCCCTTCCTGATCCTTTCTCCAGGGCCCTTACAAGCATGTGCAGCCAGAGCTTAAAAAGGCAGGTAGAAAGAGCACAGGAGAAAGAGAATATTGAAGCAGGAAATGGAGAAAGATGGAACTGAGAAATTAACAGGTTGTAGAAGTCCTGGCAGTGGATGAGGAAATGAGGCTGCACTGGCTGAGAAACAGCACAACAAGTGGGGATCACAGAGGCAGAGATTGTATAAACTCAGCTGCTGCTGCTTCTTGAAACTGAATCCTAAGAAAACATTTTGTTTGTGCTGCATCAGACAGATCTTAGGCAGCTTAACAATGTTAGCAGTTGTAGGGCTGTGTCCAGCCCCAGTTAGAAATACATCAAGCTGGGACAGATATAAATAGATGTTATAGACTATCTTTACTTAACACATCTCAAATGAGAAATAGAAAACAAGAAAGGAAAAGAAAGCTCTTCACAGGCTCCATAAAACATCTTGCATTGTACTTTCAATCTTAATCAGCATTGAGAAGGAAAAAGCAGAAAGTGCTCTTGGATATCCAGTGCTGAAAAATACCTCATTGTTCAAAAATCCTAACTTGTGTGCTCCAATTTTGTTACTCGTTCGCCTTCAGAAATATGGATTTAATATTCATGACGGATTTAAATTTCACTAAAATAAAATACCCAGTGCATTACCAATAGAGAATTTAGTTTAATGAAACAAAACTGAAATCTATACACAAATTATGTTTCCGAAAGACTTCTGTGTTCTTTAATTATTTTACTTTCAGGTATTTATACCTTTCATTAAAACAGTGTGTGCATACTGCTTCACATGAATAGGTCATACTGGTGCTGAGACATTTAAGCAATAGTGAAAGTAAACATGCAAGGCTTTTGCTTGTTTTTCTCTAATTTTATCTGTGTTTGTTTCATCCTACAGTGGCAGCACATTATTAAGAACAACAGAGCAAAGTAGAACACACGGATTTTTTAGTGTGTTTAGCAGGTAAAAGTGAGGCTGCACATCTTTTCAGCCCCATCTGGAGGATAACAAATTAACTCTTTGACTTTACAAGGGGAAAGAAGTTATCAGTCACGGCCAGCTGACAGGGAAGGTCTATTAGCACAGAGATGCTACAGGTTTGGACATGAATGTCAGGACTTCCCGTTGTAACTGAGATGCTTTAGAGAGCTGTGTGCTGAGGCCAGGTTCCACAGCTTTAATGAATATATTCTGTGCACTCTGACCAACCTGATAATCCAAGAAGCCTCAATAAAAACCATCTTGGGAGGGAGGATATGTCATCGCCATATCATTTGTTACAGTCAGGAGATTTCCCTCTTGTTTTTACTGGGCTGAGTCACACCGTGCTCCTATTTTACTTTCACTGGAGGGCTCGTGTACCTGGGGCTGTGCAAAGGGCATGATGACAGAACTGCCAGAGCCAGTGCTTGTCTGAAGGAGGCATTGAGCCATCTGCTCACCTTAAAGGGGGATCAAATGGAAACAGGAAAAAACTAAGGAGCGGAACTTGCAGTATTCCCTACACTTGGCTCTCTGCTCAGGAGGAGCTGAGGATGCCTTCACAGAAGCAAGATGGCATGTCTGAGAGAGGCAGGCAGTGCTGGGAGAAAGAAGGACCAACTGATGCACTGCTAAACTGCCCAAAATGTCTTCTTCTGGACACTGTACATCCACCAGGGCTCAAAAAAATTGGGCAACTTAAGAGCAGAATTTAGGCCAGTCCAAGATATAAAGGTTCATCTTCCACAAAGGAACCAGGAGAGAGCATTTGTCCAGGAGGTGTTTTGGGACCACTGTGTGTCACAGAAAGCCCTTGCACCCAAACTGACAAACCCTGAGTTCTCCTGATGGCTGCAGGTAATTATATGCCACGCCCTGGAGCCTAGGGGCACTCACTGATAGGGACTGTGACCAGGAAAGATTCCCCAGAAGGAAATCCTGCCGGGAGAACAGTGAAGGAAATGGCAGAGAGAAGTGCTGGAGGAAAGCCAAGGGGCCACACAACCCAGTGAAGACCCAGCCAGCAATGAGGTGGGACAAGGAGGGAAGGTGTGACTCCCAACACCCTCACACTCCTGCTGCTCCTGGCTGCTGGAGCAATCCCACAGGTTCAGAACAGGACAGAGAGGTCCTGACGCTGTGTCCTCATCCCTGGCTGAACACAGTGCAAATACATGCAAAGGTGACACTGCTTCCTTGGCTGCACCGTGACCCCATCCCCAGGAGCATCAGGAGGCTCTCCCCAAGCAGTGTCCTGAGCAGGGAGGCAGACAGGGTAATTTAAACAAACAAGGCCCCAGTGATGGAAATTTCAAGCTCAAAGCTACCATATGGAGGGAAATCATCTGACCACAATTTACCTGTTAGACTTCAAAGGTGTCTAGGTCTCCTCTAAATAAAAGCAGTCTTTCCTCTAATGAAGTTAAGTACTGTATTTCAGCACCATGTGTTGTGAAAAGGAAGCAATTTGGATTAATTTACTGAAATTTACCTTTCAGATGCAGTTAAGTGGAATTAAAAGTTTGTCTGAGTTGACAGAGTTCTGCTTTCCATCACTGCATTGTCTTGAAAGAAAGGATAACAGGCTAAGTGCTTAAATTCCATCCAAACTGATAAGGTTCACTCTGTACAGGCAAACTCAGTGTAGTTTATTACATATTGCCTCCCTTCATCCATCACTGGTATACATTTTTTTCCCCCTAAAACAACTTCTTCTTCCAAAATAAATTGATATTTGTGATGTTATTGCATTCATCTGGGGTTGAATAGTCTGCAACGGGCTATCAGAGAGCTGCCATTTCTACTTACAGGGAGAATTCATTTCATTTCCCACTAATGGCAGCTTTTGCAGAGCTGAGCTTACATCTGGGACAAGAATTCCTTTTTTTCTCTTCTGAGAACAACTCTTTTCCCTTAATTTCATTCCTGTTGAAGTGTGTGTGTCCTTAGCCTCCTTCTAAACACCACCTTCACACAGATCTCTTCCTTGGCAGCAGGAATTAACTTGCCCATTACGTCCTTTCTACTTTTTTTTCTTCCCACCACTGTACTTCTCTCTTTCACATCCCCTAGCTGCCATTGCTCCTTCCAAACCTCACCCCTCCTGCAACACCCTCCCAGTTAATAACTCCCCTCTCTCCTTTTTTTGCCAGGAGAGGTTCTCTGTTCTCCTTGGCTGGTTTTGTTGGTAGCCTTGAACCATTTGCCTGCTGCAACGAAGGTGCAATCCTGACCTGCCCTTCACTGACCCCTCTGAAACCTCACAGGCATTTCTTTGTTCTTTCAATTAACTGAGCATCTTGTCATGAAAAGGCAGTGAATGATCTGTAATTAATTATTTATATTACATGCCCTGTATGCCAAACTGCAGCCTTGCAGCCTGAGAGTTTTGCCTCCCCACCCTGCTGTCCCAGCTGGATTCTGGCTACAGGAGATAGGGTTTGATTTTTGTCTAAGTTCAAATTTCTCCCAAGGACAGGCTTCAGATCTGCAGATTTCTGCAAAATCAAGTTGTTAAAGAAAAAAAAAATCTTGCTACTTGAAATCTTCATTTAATTTTGATTCTTGACAAGCTGTTTCAAACAGAAAGGGCAGTCAGGCAAGGCTTTTTCAGTTTGTTTAGATTTTGGGGGAAGGAGGCAGAAGGGAGAGGAAACCACACATTTCATCAGCATTTTTTATTTTTTAATAGCCTTCAGTGCAGCCAATTACCCAGGAGATCAGCAAATCTTAGCTCTGTCAAAGACAGGGAGGAGACAGAGCAGAAGCTTCCTCATCCTCCACAGCAGTGCTAACCCTCCAACACACAAATCTAAACACTGTCCACCCAGGGGTGCCAACTCAAATGCCTCAGCTGTTAAGACAGAACAAAAAGAAAAGGACAATCTCCAAGGTAGAACTGGAAGTAAATACTAATAATGATGTGTGGCATCAAATGATGACTCATTTTTCATGAGGCTATTTCAGATTGTAGCCATAACCTTGGATCAGACCCGAATGACTGTGAGAGCTGAAGTCTTAGTGGAACCATTAATTATAGATTTCCTGGCTTTTATAGGTTGGAGTCAGACCTTTGATGTTCCTTTAAGATTGTTCTCCTGTGTTCATTTCCTTTGTTTCTGTGTTGGTAGCTTAAGAAAACACCCTAAGATTTCCATGGAAGTGTATGAGATTCCTTAGAAATGCGTAGTCCATAAAAGCCCTGCAATTCATGGCTCATAAAGTCCTCTAATCCATGGTCAATAAAGCTTTGGAAAAGAGCTGTATGAACCACAGTCATTTCACAGTTCAATGAGGTTCATACAGGAATCAATAACCTGGTTTAAATTCGCCTGGATTTGTCCTCCACCTGTATATTTCTCTTTGACTTTTCAGGTTGAAAGGCAGTTCAACAGCTGAATTCTGGGGGCCTCGCCTGGAAACAATGAGCTTTATGCATCTTTCCCCCAAAAGCCATAAGAAAGACCTAAATCCCTCTACTTTGTCTCAAAGGTGAACAATTGAAGTTTCAGGTGACAACTTCCAGTTAGGAAACTGGAAGAACAACCATTTGGAAAGATGAGGCCACAGCTCAGGTTAATACTAAATGCAGAGACCTCAGTCCATACAGAACTTGAGGACCCCAAATGAAGTGTATGCAAATGCTCAATGGATTTTTGAGACAGGCCAGAGTGAGAACTCCCTAGTACGCCAATTACCCTTCAAAAATGAGTGCTAAGTCTCACTGCTGAAACATTATTGATGCAATGCAAAGAAGTCCTCATGTTTCTCTCCTGTACAGGTAACACTCTATTGCCTGTATGTTCAGCCACCCTGCTTGTTTCCTCCCAGAAATTATCACCATACAAGCTCTGGTCACAGACACACATTTCTGCTCTTTTCTTGCCAATCAGAAAGGAACCAGTTAGAGAGAACTGACTGTTTATTGCTTTGTGCAGGGTCCAGCTTGCAATTAATGCTGATGAAACCCAACTGCCAAAAGCACAATATGCAGCAGCTGGTTTATGAAAGTTGAGACTCCATCCAATTTATGGGGAAACCAGAGCTGGTTGTGAGTCTCTGATTTAGTGAACTTGTATTTTTTGTGTTTTGCATTTTTTGTTTTGCTGTGTTTCCAGGAAAACACCAGACGTTACTCCAGAACTGTAGAAGCACTAAAACCATCTGAAAGCACTAGGGCAGGCTTCCCTTCTTCCAGCCTTTCCTCATTTCTAGGCCTGTGATCTCCTACTAATATCTCCCTGGGATCTTTCAGCAAGGCAGGCAACACACAGTGTCTGGTTCATCACCAGCGTGGTGGGAGTGGAAACTTGTGTTTCCTCATCCCAATCTCCACCCTTATGAAATAGAAATAGAAGGATAAAAGGCTTTGATTCAGGTGAAATCTTACAGGAGCAGAGAGCAAATAATTTAACTCTAACCTTCAGAACTACCTCTTAAATACCTTTCCAAGGAACAATTAATAAAACTAGCAAAAGGCGCAAAAATCCGTAAGCACCGCTTTGGGCTCCCAACTGCACATTTCCACTGCCAATATCTAAAATCCTTTCTGGACAGATAGGACAGGGGTAGGAGGATTGTGCCCAAGTGCCAGGCTCCCACCAGATCTATTTAAATACCTCACCTGTACAACACACGAGGAACTGGACCCTTGTGAAATGCTGGGATATCATGGGACACCACCAGTCAGCAGCCCCCAGGCAGGACAGAAAAGTCCCTTCTATTTGAGGTACTCAGCTATGGTGAACCAAATGCCACTTAGCTCATGCTAAAACATCCTCTATGGAGGGGATCCAACTACTGAACACGCTTTGAAAAGAAAATACATGAGTCCTTCTTACAAGGCTGGCACTGACCTCAGAAACAGCCTTATTACATTAAGATTAATATGCACCACCTTAATAGCAACCCTTACATCATTCACCCTGAGAAAACAATAAACTACAAAAAATGAGGTAACTGCTCCATTAAAATGAATGAATAAAAATAATAGTAATAATAATAAAAATCTGAAAACAAATATGTGAAGTTTTTTTCTTTAGCAAAGGGAGAAATCTCTGAGAGACTTGCAAGGAATTTAGGTGCTATGAAAATGGGAATATGTACTGCTCAAAGACAATGATCATATGTGCAGCAGCCAGTTCCCAACATATTACTTAGTTCCTTTCACTTGTTAGAAGATCTATAAATATTGTGGCTGTTTATCTGCCCATGACCTGGCCTGGATGAAGGCACTAAGAGCTTTAGAGGTGGGAGAATAAATTGCCAAAGGAATCCTAAAAGCACACATTGAGAAGCCCTGGTCAAACATGAAGGCTCTTATTCAAACACTGAATGGGAGTTTTTAACCTCAGACCAAAATTGGAATAGCCATGGAAAAGTGCCTACCTCCATTCTCTTCACATAGGGGATTTAGTTAAGTACTTCATTTTGCTTCAGTTTGCTGTTTTCAATGCAGGGCTGAGATGTTAAAACATTTCAGCCCCACAATACAGTTAATAAGGCTGAAAGTCAGATTTGTCAGAATCTTAAAAACTCTCAGGAATATTCTGAATGGTTGGAAAATGGGCAAGCCTTTGGGCTGAAAACTGCTGGTACAGACAGGAAAAGAATTATTGGAAGAGAAAGGACAAGCACAGAGTATTTTCTATTGTTGTTATTTTCCTATTTTTTACTCTGTCAAGCCTTTGTTTCTATGTATTTTAACTATTTTAAGCGTTAACTATTGTTTTCCTCTTTACTTTTTGATCAAACATGCCTATGAGCATGCCTGTTCTCCTCCTAGATCTTCACTAGGCTACAAAACCTCATCTCACTCCCTGTGTCTCCCAATCAGCCTTTGTGCAACACTCCCTCCTATGGTCTGATCAACAAGAGTTGGGACCTGCAAAGAGCACGGGGTTAGGAGCCAGCAGCAAGAGGGCAGGGAGCACTCTCCTGACTCACCTGTCCTCTATCCGAACCCAGAGGTCATTGAACTGCCTCTGGCGATGCTGCTTGTGCTGCTTCTTGTGCCATTTCTTCTGCCTGCCAAACTCCTCCAGCTGGCTGATGCTGTCGGGCAACAAGAGGTGAGGAGACAGGCTGTCTTCATCCATCTGCTGTGGCTTCAGGGAAGGAGAGGCCAGTGGGACCTGCTCAGGAAGCTGGACAGGGGGCAGGGCTGTCACCGAGGGACCCTCCAAGGCTGGGCTTGTCTTTGTCGTCCTTGAACTGCAAAACACAAGGTTTAAGTATGAGTAAAGGAGGGAGGGTGCCAAAACAAAGGTGAAAGCAGAAGACTGCACTGCTGGGTGAGTGCTCCTGACTGCTGAAAAGGTGCACAAGGCTTTTGCTCTGGGGCAGCACTGGGATTTCCTAGGGAGCTTACAAGCAAACACTTAACTAAAAAAGGGGGAAAAGGCAACAGATACTCTATTGCTGTTTTCTGGCATTTTAATAACTTCTTAGAGGCCTTCGAGTCTGTGGTATGGGTCAACGTTGCCTCCCCTGCTGGGCTGGAGGTCGAATGACAAAACTCTCTCCGAGCTGCCAAATACTCTCTTTGAAGAAAACAGACACCTGAAGAGAAGCTCATCTTAAATTAACAAGATAACACAAGTTAATGATCTCATTATATCTTTTTTTTTTCCCCCCAACTTTGGATATTATCTGAAGTAAACAAGGCATTGTTTTAACTGCAACAAGAATTATGTCTCCTCATCCAGTCAGGATTGGGGACAAGGAAGCCTAGGCTGGTTAGGCTGATGACAGAAGCATGGAAATATGAAAGTATGGAAGCTTGGCAGCTGGGATGGGATATGTGAGACATGGAACTCCAGCAGGTAACAAAATAAAAAGGGGTAAATGACCTTTCCCTCCTTGAAACAATTCTGCCAGAGCCCTTCAATCCTGTCTGAAGTATTACCACCTCTTGTACATGACTGGAATGATGCAGAAAAAGACCTTTTATTTTCATCTTCTAGCGTTTCACTGATTTTAGAAGAAAGTCAATATAAACTCTCTCCTCTGGTATGCAGCCATGTGAACTTATTGTGAGCTAAGATAGCTGAAACAAAAATCTAATAAACCAGGACTGACATAAAGTTATTTTTCTCCCCTAATTTCAGTAGAAGATCATATTGAGTCTTAATTGTAAGAAATATTCCTGTCCCTGGGATGGGCCAATGAGTTGTATGTACAGAAAATGAGAGAGTATTAATAGGCAATATGAAGCTGTGGTCTGCAAAACTATTTCTATTACATGGATGCTATGACTTTTATGACAGAAACAATTAAAGCCACGTGAAAAAATTTTGCCTCCTGAGTGAAACCAGTAAGACATTTTAATGAAAAAGTAATAAAAAATCCTAAACTTCATTGGTGACAATGTACAAAATGTGCCGCAAGTGAAACCACATGTTTCATTTATGGAACATTTTGTTCTCTTCCAAAAAAGTCACATCTACTACTAATGGAAGCTTTTTTTTCTTTTTTACTTTCTTGAAGTCTGTTACAATACCAGTTTTGATGGTCACCTCTATTTTCAGTGCATTGTGTTTCATCTAAAAGTCCTTCCAATACTTACTGATAATTATTGTTACTATGAGAGTAACTGGCAAATACTATAATAACTTTTTCACTTGTAGCCAACATTCATGAAGTTCTTCAGTGATCATACAAAAGATAGAAAAAAAAGAAAGTTTTCTAAAACTAATTCTAAAATTCTTCATGGTTGGTTTTATTAATAAAACACACAAGAAAATCCCTTTTTTTTCTTCTTTTCCCAACCATTCAGACTCCCAGTGAGTCCTTTCCAAACTCAATTCATACTCACTCCATGCTCTATTTTATATCACAGATAGATCTGCAGTTCTGATTTATTCCCCCATTAAGACTTTCTTTCATGTTTCATGTTGAGGGTGAATTTTCCCCAGAGCAGCAACTTCCTTTGAGAGTTCTTGGTGCTCTCCAAAGCCTGTAAGAATTCCTTGGCCATGGCACAGGCTCATGGCTGAAGCAAAGCTGTCACTCTGATTTTTCAGGTTTTCTTGATGCACTTTCTAACTTGTTGTTTTCACAGTAGCTAGCTTCTTTTTCATGCTCAAGAGTGTCTTTATTGAAAGTCTGTTTGATAAGACAAGGTTGTTGTTCATACTTTTTTTGGTGTGGAAAACAACTGATGGACAGTTGTCTTGACCAATGGGATGGGAGAGGTGCCAGCTTTCTTCTTCAATTTCTGGTCTGTGTGGAAATACTATAAAATGTGGAGTCAGATGTTTAATAAATATAGTTTCCAACTTTCAAAGTGTCTGTGTGTGTCCTTGCGTGTCCCACAGCGACACAAAGCCACCTCCAGACTCAGTAAACGAAGAGGTGCTCACAGGTTTGCACTGGGGGGGGTCTCTCAGGACACAGTGGAGAGTTCTTAATTTTTATCCAGCCATGATGATGGCTCAGCAAAGCGTCAACATCCAAATGCAGCCATTTAGCAGCTTGGAGGATAACACAGTGTGAACGTGGACAGGAGAGCTGAGGCAGGTAGGAAGGACCTGGACCAAGAACCTGGAGACACCTGAGATGGCAGCAGAGCCCTGTGGGTGGCAGAGAGCCACTGGAACTGAGCTGGAGCCAAGATTTCTGTTCCCAGACTTCCTCCTCCGTGCCTCGAGCTCTGATCAGGCAGCAGCTCCCCGAGATGCTGCAGGCAGGAGCAGCCCCCCAAGTGCCAGCTCAAGGCTGGAGCTGCCCTTTGATTCCTGGAGTGGCACCTGAACACTTTCCACCTTTTAACACCTACTATTTTCTTACACGTGTTTACCTTGCTCTGAGCTCACCATAAACTGGAACCAGTAGAGAGGTGTTTTTATGGGTTGAGATTTTACAAACCACTTAAGAGGACTGGCAGCTCCCTTCTTATTAAAATTAATGACTTTGGGCATCAAAATCCCAGTGGTGGCTTTGAAAGTTTCTGGCTTAATTGTTTCCACTACCATCACATGAGCCACAGGTTGTAAACTTGATATTTCAGAACATTCTTTGGGAAGAGAATAAATAAACACTGGAGAAACGTTAAAATGCTGTAACCTAAAGAGGGTTATAAACTAACCACCAGCATGCTAAAATCGAGTCAGGGGGAATAGATCCACTGTGGCAACTGCATGTTGCATTTGGTTGATATTTGTTCCATGATGCCTCCACTAATATTTTTTTAATTATTAGTAACTGCTAATAATTGCACCAAGATCTAAGAGGGACTTTTGGAAGCCATATTTTGATGCATACTTGCCCCTTTAAAAGAAAAGAAAGTTACTTTGAAACTGATTTAATAAATAATTTACAATAATTATACTGTATTAGATATAAAAAACAATAATTACAATAAAAATAAACAAAAAATATTACAAAAATATAATGAATTCATTATCAACCTGGTTCTTTTCAAATATGACTGTCATCCTACAGACATTCCACCAGAAAGAAAATCAAAACAGAATATGGACATTTCATCCAAATATATTGCTAGAATATTTAAGGATGTTAATTTAATATAAGAAAGATTTCCTATAAGATGATACGGAGTTCAGAAAAAAAAATATTAATACAAAGGGCTCAAATTTATTAATAATCTGGATTTTTTTCCCCTAAAAAATGAAGGCAAAACCTTCATATCAGCAATTGGATACCTGCACAATCGATCCCTGCATTATGTGAAGCTTTACTGCTAAATTCAACTGCTCATTTCATGGACTATTTCGTGCCTTTCCCCTGGTCCCAGTCTCTGTGCACTCTGTTAGCACAGCTGCACTGTATGAAACCATGGGGATATAATGGACTTTTTTTTCCATTCCTTCACTACTGCTGAGACAGCTTTTCAAGATACATAGTTATTTTTAAAGTCAGAGAAAAAGCAAGGCTAGTTTTCAGTTTGTGAGGCCACAGTGCCTTTTCTGAAGAAAGAGTGAGAAAGTACCACCCAAATATCTTGGTCCACACAAAGATCTCAGAGATTTTTCATGAATAACTTGATACAATTCCAGGCTTAGAGGTTCCACCCATTTTTAAATGTATCATTCCCACACAGGGTGGTCTTGGAGAAACAGAAATTATTTCAGGCCCTTAGGTGGGTTTTTCTCATCTCTGACCTTAATTTCCTTCCCTGGGATGCACAGTCCTGCAAAACAATTTCTCTAAAACAACCAAGTCCAAATAAGAAAACTTTGGAGTCTCAATAAATATCCTGTGTGGCTTGGTCCTAAGGTACAGAAAACAGTGAAAACAGGAAAACATTTATTCTTGCTAGTTCTTGAAAACGTTTAATCCACAGACAAAGACCTCTGTGGTTTTCTTTCACTTCTGGTGAAATCTGCCATCCTTTTCTAATTCTTTTCAAGAATTAAGAGAACAAAAAACATTTAAGTTGTTTGGACTGAGCTGGATGCTCCATTAGGCTGTCTCAGCATTTCTCTCTGCGCCTTGTGGTCTGCAGTGTCACTCTGTGCTGGCACTGACCATTGAAAATCGACTCATCGCTGGGATTTGTTTGGGCTATTGAGTGGATTTGGTCAGAAAAAAATGACATTAACACCATGATGTCCTGCAATGTATTATTTTCATAATTCCCAGGCTTAAAACTGCACAGCTTAGGAAGGGCAGACCTCAGTAACGCCTCTGCCCCTGACCTGCCAGAGTACCACCAGCAATGTTTGGTGAGGGAAAAGCAAGCACACAACTAATATGATTGATAAAGCAAGCTTCTTCGTTTTTTCTCTATTACAATGAGTTTTCACATGCTAACTAATTGTTAGTACAACTGTTATATTCTAATTGGTCAGTTACACTTACACGTAATACAGTTATTTATTGCTAGGATTTTCTTTGTTCTCATGAGAAATTTTCTCAACAGGAAAGCAGAATTACAGTGTTCATTTTACATCAGTACATCTTGCAATATTAACAAGAAAGTAAGATTACAGAGTCCTTGCCACATTAGCAACTTGCACTTAATATAACTGTCTAATGGACAACTTTGTCCCTGCATCTCTAGCAAGGAGATTGCTTGTACAACAGTTATATTGATCCACAGTTATATTGATCTATGGCCTCATTCTTCGAGCCCTTCTTCAGCATTCAGAATCTTCCGAAATCCCAGCCTGCCAATTTGTTATTTGCATCCTGACTTTGCAGCACGAGCAATGGAAAAGCTTTTCTCAGAAGGCTGCCATGCTCTGCACAGGCTTCCAAGCACAGGAACATCACTGAGGTTTTCTTGCTTCAGTTCTCAGAACTGTCGGACAAGGGGAGATTTTGTTTCATCAAGAGAGAAGCTGTGGTGATAGCAAGGAATGTGGCAGCCTCATGCTCATGCCATCCTCATGTCTGATGGCCAGACAGCGAGTTCAAAGTGTTTTATTGTGGATGAATTCCCATAACTTCCAGTTGGGGTGTCTTTGTGAAGGCAGGAATTCGTCAGCCCCTCGCAGGCACCCTCATTCCCCCTGCCACTGGCCACGGAGACATCTGCTCCTGGCTTTGCTTTCCCTACACATCTCTCTGACAGAGTCATGCACACCCACAAGATGGGCACCACAATGTCCTGTCCCACAAGGGGTTTAGCTTTTTTTTTTTCCCTCTTCCATGCTAGGATGAAGCTCAGACTTTCAAAGCTCTTGGGAGAGAAGCAAACAAAAGAAGAGAAAAGCAGGCAGAAATCCTAATCCACCCCAGCACAGCTTATAGGGCCTCCTTCCAGTGATGGGAAATGTGGATTGAGAGCACAGACTCACATAACCAGGTTGACACCATGGATATAACATCCTCCAAAATGAAAAACATAAATAGATGCCACTGCAAAAGAGAGTAATGTCTGCAAAGCAGACATCAGAGAGTTAGATTCTCCCCATTCTTAAACTTTATCTGAGCCGCTTCAGGCTAAGTGCTGTAAATTACTCAGGATGAATTTGGGCTCAAGAGACAGCAAAAGAGAAATCCCTGATTACTTCTGTGAAATCCCTGATTATTCACTCACCTGATCAGCTTAATTATAATGAGGTTATATTATTTAGGATGTAGTTGCCTTAGGCCTGTACACTAAAGTTAAACTTCTTAACAGAATTTGGAAACAAAGCTATTTTTTCATTTTTTTTTTTGCACCATAGTCAACTATGTCTCATGAGCACTTAAATTAGGTTAAGTAGTTAAATTAGATTACAGTACGTCCCAAACTTGGACGGTATCTCTGTGCTCTGAATCCATGTCACACTATTTCTCTGGGAAGAATCACTGTTGCTCAAGAACTGTAACCTTAGTTTCAAAGCGAATTTAGTCCTCAGTATACACACAAATATACAGCTCTGTGCATAAATGAAATTAAAATTTTGTGATGTTAAGATATTCACGTGGACTGCAATGTTTTCTTTCCCACTTTGAGAAACTATAAAGTAAGAGGAACAAGTAAAACTTTTGTTATCTATTCTGTTTCATTAGAAGTGGAGCTGGTCTAAGGCCCAAGAGAAGAAATGCAATCTTTCTGCACTTGAGAGGCCAAATTTGCTGAAAAAGGAGAGGCCAGCTGTAACATTTGTAACGTGTCATTTCCACATTTTCATGTGAATTCTTTCAGAAAACTCAAAATGTTTCATTTCAGCATTTTTTGAACAAAGCTTCTAATTTTTTTTAGTCTTTTGTTTTCAAAGACTTACATGCTACAAAGTGCCCTTTTTTGTTCAGAAATTGATCTCAATTAAAAAGAAAAACCCAACTAATATATAAAAATGACAAAACCCAACAAAACCCAATTCTTGCCTTCAAAAGCATCTTCAAAATGTTCCATTTCAATTTGCTCTGAACTTATTTTCCCTTCTTGATTTTTTTGGTTCAGTTCTTGAACTGAATAATCCTTTGTTTATACATATTTCATGAAAACTCAGAGAGCAGCACACTCCAGCCCCAGAGGATGGGCTGTTCCCTCAGAGGAAGGATGGGTTGACCCTCCAGTCTTGTTTCCATTTTCCACATAAAATAGCAAATAAGAACCTTCTTTGCTCATGGTACACAAGCCTCACCTCAGGCTCCATTCCTTAAATCTCCACAGTCAATTCATTATCACCACACCAATTTAGTGCTAAGCTATTTCTGCCTGGGTAGTTCAGCTCAAGCACAATATTCACAATACAGACACCTTTGGTGCCTCGCTGTCTTGTGGAAGTGCTACCTAAAGCTCCTTGGATAGAATCCCTATCCCATAGGTCTGGATGGGCTTTTTCCTGCTCAGGCTTGCTGGTTCAACATGGAGCACAGAGATGTGCAGCTGTCCTGGGACACCTGGAACTCTCCTTCACCGAGGAGAGAGAGGCCTTCACATTCAAATTACAACTCTGTGTGTGCATGCAGCACCCAAAGGCTTGCTACATAAAGTTAACTAAATTGTTTTCTTGGCTTATAAAAATATTTTGACTCCTTAGTTTGCAATGAATTTTAAGAAGTTGACTGACAAAAAAACCCCAAACCAAACTGGCTGCTTGGTTTGATTGCACAGTAGAATTATAGCTAATATACAACTGTTTCTATCTTGCTCATTTACAATCCAAATTGAGTTCTGCTCCCAGATTGTCTCCACTGGGAATTAATTTCCTTCTTTGCTAGATCCTCCAGAGAGAACATATATCTGCACAAGTCCATATTCTCTATCATATCTTACAAATAAAAACTCTCTACAGAGACACAGCTGAGCAAGGCACCCAATGCTTAGCTTGAGAGATTACAACATTTTCACTGACTTCAGACTGAAACTAAGGGCAGATTAGTCACTGTTTGCCTGATGCTGTTTCCTGCACTTCCCTCTGGTGCTCTGGAGGTTGTGTCCTGGCTGAAGTGAGGTACTGGGTGGATCACAGATCTGTGTTCCTGAAGTACCTTGTTCAGTCGAGGCTCCTACACAGATAACGTGGGCTCATAAGTAGCTGCTATCACCAGAAGGAGAGAGACACAGACCACTTAAATCCAGCAGCAGGCATAAGTGTGGAACCAAAGAGCCACAAGAAGACCGTGTCTGCAAGAGACTCCACGTTTCTGTGACACTAAATCCACTTTTCTTCTCTGTAGCCGACACTGCAAAACATCTGATCTGCTCAGCCACTGATTGCTGCTGAGCTAAAAAAAGGAACACAGAGACACTCTGACTTTCTCCAAAATATTGTTAGAGCCCATTGGTCTTGCCCATATCACCGTGCCTGCCTGAGTGTTTCCAAGAAAAGAACAAGACAGTTGTCAGAATCCCTATTCAGGCAACACTTCAGCCTGTCTGTGAGCATTTTCAGTGCGCAGAATTGACAGAGCCCTCGAAATGTGATGAAGGCAGAAGAGTTCTCCCTCCAAACTCTACTTGCTTTAATGTCTAATGCTGTTCTGTCAACTCTAATGCTCATGGATTTCACATAATGTCTCTCTATGTATTAACCTCATGTCACAGAGGGTTCCCTCTGTGTCAAGTCATGTTGATGAAACTGCTTGCATCAAATGCTCATTTCTGTCTGACAAAGCTATCCTTCACTAAAATTCTTCATTAACAAAGCATGCACGTTGCTGCTGAAACCTAAAGGAAGAAAAGAAGGTTTTATATTCTCTTCTTGAGTTTGCTAATTGAAGCTTATGAGACCCTTGAATATCCAGAGAGCATCTGAGGCCATAGGAGAGAGTAATTTTTAATGAACTCAGGCAAATCTCACTGTCTAGTTATAAAGAACAGGCTCCAGGTCTTTCTTCCTTAAAACAGGAAAACTTTCACTGACCCCAGAAAATGTCTCTCCTTCACTGAAATGTCTATAGTTATTATTTTTATCATGTCACAGAGGGTTCCCTCTGTGTCAAGTCATGTTGATGAAACTTTTATTGGTATACTTAAGAATCCCAGAATTAAATTATGCATTCATTAAAAATCTCCATCTCAGCAAGCTGACAGGCAAAGGATGTGAGGCAATGGCAGAGAGCACGAAGGTGACAGCCCCTGCAGCCTCCCTCCCTAACCCTGCTGGAGACCTCATTGCACAGGAGCTCACCTATGCATTATATGTGCATATTTGTTTGTTTGTTTGCCTTGAAATGCTTTATCTAAGTGCCAGTTGTCTGAGAGGGTATCACAGCTGAGTACTTGTAGCACTGCCCAGCTATGGAAAAACATGCAAAATAACAAGTGTTAGAGACGTCAGAGACCCATCAGAACTATTCCTGGCATCTGGCATAGGTTCCAGCAGTCACGTTAGCTTCTTATCACTGCACAAGGCTGAACACTGAGAGTGACCAAACTAGGACTTCTCATGAGGTGGTGCTGTAATACAGCCCAAAATGCAGGAAAGCCAATGCTGTTGAAATGATTGATGCCCACGTGAGGTGTTTTAATTAGACTCATCTGGCTCTCTCCCTGCAGTGAGACTGAGTGCTTGGGGCTGCCCCACAAGCCTGTTAATTCTGAACAGAAGGGACTCTGTCCCTCTGTTGCCTTCCTTTTCTAGTAAGAATTCATCTGACAGCCATAGAACTGAATTATCCCAAGCAGTACAAAGATCAAAAAAAGAGTGTATGTCCTTATTTATGTGAAAATAAGCATGATGGAGACAGGCTTTATGAGGAAAGGTTCAGCCCTTTTCTATACACCCCAATCAAACAATTAGGGAACCTACAGGACTCCCAGCCCTCACCAGGTCTGTTGTTCACAGACTGACCAGGACCCCTTGGAAAGGCAGGAGAGGTAAAGAAGGAGGCAAGTGGAACAGTGCACCCCAGCAGTGAAAGAAGAAGAAAACAGAATCAGTCTCCAGCTCCATCACCTCATTTAAACCACTTCTGGTCGCCTGTGGATTTCATTTGATGCCTTCCTCTGACGTGAGTGGGAATTGCTGACCATTCAGCAATGGCTGCAATCAGTATGAATGCTTGAATACATAGAAATTGCCCTAAATTCATGGCTGCATTTGTGAAACAAACAAATGAAGCCCTTGTTACCTCTGTTTTCTTTCAAGTCTATGTCCTTTCTCCTTAAGGGAAATACTTCTAAAATTGCCTCAGCGATTTAAAACCTCAGTGCCTGCTAAATGTCAATGGAACCTGCAATTCCCACCTAAAACTTAATCTACATACAAATTTGATACAAGTGCAAAATCGCCATTTAACATTTGCAAGAAACCCCATGCCTCTAGGGAAGAAAAATTATTCCTTTGTCACAAACTCAGTAAAGGTTTGTTTTGACAAAATGGTGGCAGAAAGTGAATCTGTATCTGCTGCATTCACTGACTGTAGGTCAAGCGGAACCAAATGCTGCTCCTGGGAAAAGGTCTTCAGCCTAGGAGGCACCATGGAGGAAGGATGGAGGCACCCAGCAAAACCAAACTGGAGTCAGAGGTGAGGACACAAAAAGGTCCTTCAGACCTGCACCTGCCAGGACAAGAGAAGCAGAGGGACAGCCACCCACTGACCTGGACCAAACCACCACCAGTATTACCCCAGTGTTACACAGCCTTGGTTCTTAGCACTGCTGATTTCCAAAATCAGCTTTTTCTCTCCAAAGTTCATGGAGGGACTTCTGGATTTTCCTTGTGATGGGATATGATGTCTTGACTCTGTGGGTGTTAGGAGTAATTCCTTAAATTACTTAAAATGCCACAAATGCAGGCACTGTTACAACCTAAACCCACTACAGCAGCAGAGATTTACTGCTCTCTTTGTAGAATCACAGAATTGTTTAGGTTGGAAAAGACCTTTAAGATCATTGAGTCCAACTGTTAACCCAGCACAGCAATTGTCACCACTAAACCATGTCCTCAAGTGCCACATGTACACACCATTTAAATCCCTTCAGGGATGGTGACTCCACTGCTTCCCTGGGTTGTCTGTTCCAATATGTGGCAACCCTTTCTGTGAAGAAATTTTTCCTAATATCCATCCTAAACCCCTCTGGCACAACTTGAGGTCCTTTCTTGTTCTCCTACTGCTTGTTATTTGGGATAAGAGACCAACTCCCACTTCAGTTGCTTTCTTTCCTTCTTTCTTTTGCTTTCTACCTTTCAGGTAGCTGTGGGAAGCAATAAGGTCCCTGTTGAGCCTCCTGATCTCCAGGCTAAACAACTCCATTGAGTTTATTTCTAGCAATGTTTTCTTTCCTTTTCAGAAATCAGGAGGAGACAATACCACAAAAGTATTTGAGATCCATGTGAACCTTGTTTATCCACTGTGGATTGGGATTTACATTCCAGGGGTATAATGAACCCAGAGATGCAAAGATGTGGGCGCACAACGTTATTAAACCCGTGAAGATCATCCCAGTCTCAGTCAATAAAGGAATCTTTCCTTAATGTCTCTGGCATGGATATGAACTATAGCCTTTAACAGAGCTCAATGCCAAGAGAAACCAGCAACTCTGCTGAGGCTTTATCGTTTTTCTTCAGTAGAGGGGGAAAGTGTTTAACTGGGAAGCGTTTCACATCACGGACAATAGGAAACTGTTCAGCTTTCCACAAATAGGCTGGTGTGCAACTTCCAAGCGCTCTCCAAGGAAAACTCTGGAACACTGGTCACGTCTTTTCATGTGAAGTAGGTAATGCCCCACATCCTTCATCCTGATTTATTCCTGCTTCATCCTCCTTTCAAAGTGCTGTGCTCACTTCAAACACCACACGAGGCTCATCTCTGAACATGCACTTTGATCACTGGGGACTCCAGATTGGAGTCAGCCCTTCAAACATAAACAGGGATGTGCTGTCCCCAAAGAGGAATTTCTGTGACTGCCTTTATTTCTTGCAAGAGTAATTTGGAAATGTGAAGCTGGGGTCATATGACAGGAGATGCAAACCTAGTTGCCAAACAGGGCACTGGGCACAAAAGCACTTGGAGCCTGTCATGACTTTGCTGCTGAAGTGCTACAGGTTAGTAGGAAAATGTTACCACTCCCAAGCTGACTGGAAACCAACAGAGAAAGACTTCGGTCTGCTCTCCCACAAAGGAAAGCACCAAATTGGGTCTCTTCCTCTGCAAGGTGCCACTAGCAGAGAGGGGCACTATGGAATTGTGAACTGCTCTGATGTCCCATACAGCACAAGGAATGGGAAATATCCCAAATTTAGTTTAGTTTGTGGACCAAATGTTTTCTTGCTGAAGGGACAAAAGTTACGGACATGCTGGGTGTAAATTTACACTAAATTAAATTTACAGTTAATTCTTGATGTTGATGAAAAATTCTGTATTATGGTGGGGCTACATGAGGCAGATAGATGGACACAGCCAGGTCCATAGAGGCCACAATGGGGTGAATCCTCCAGGTGTTTCTCCTGACCAACAAGAGCCTCTGACAGTGGCAGAAGATCCAGTTTTCACAAGCAGAACAACTGCATTATGTGTAGCTGTCTGCTTAAGCAAGAGGTCAATGGGGAGGCCCAGTTCAGTTTCTGCCAGACACTCCCTGTGCCCCAAATTTTCTAAATTTGCACCTATAGAATCTTGAAACTGGATTACTGTAGTGGTATGTTTTTAGCAATCACAATTGCAAGAAACTGTCTTTATTCAGGAAGTTCTTCCAGCTTATCACTTGACAGCCACTGTACCTACATCCATCTACAGCATCTGATCAATTTTTCCTCCCTCCTGTTTCTGTTCACAGATCCATTTTTCATTCTTTCTGGAATGCAGAGCATTTGGGAGTGTAGGTGGAAACCCAAAGTCTTTCAACACCCACTAATAGAAATTTGTTTTATTAATTAACCTGTTGGGAAGAAAAAAAAAAAAAAAGAGTGCACTGATCCTCTGCTCTGAAATCATGAATCACTGTGGAAGAGAAAACAAGTCCTCTGAGGCACCTGAGGCCACTTCAGACAGAATGAGTGACTGAGCTGCTTCCTTGCAAAATCCTGAGTCATCAAACACAGCAGTTTAATCCCCAGGAAATGGGAAACACATTGGCATGATGCTCACTTGCATGGAGCATGAGGTGCAGAGAAGGGTGAAACTCCAAAGATTCTGGAGATCAGTTTAGCTTGCGGAAGGATTTTAAAACCTAAATGCTTCTCTGAAGTATATCTGATCTGGATCTGGGTACTGTATTCCCAACACTTGATTTCCTGGATGAATTAAACTCTTTACAAACTTTAGAGATTGCATATGAATTTACTTTGACTTCTCATAAAAATGATTCAATGATCATGACACAAAAATGCATTCTGGTTTCTAAGCTATTTACTGTGACAAGTGCTTCATAAATTCACCATCCTTAATTTACTGTTATAAGAATTTACTCCTTTTGGCATTCCTGCTCCTTCGACTAGCACCTAGCCAGGAGGAGGGGCTGATATACATGGATCTCAGCCTGACTCTTCACCATATTCTCCTAAAGGGACACCTACACAGTTGTTTAGGAACCAAAGCTGGGTTATGGCCAGCGTGAAGTCACCCAGCTTGGCTGAGATACCATGAGTAGTTAAAAGTGACACTATTTTGCACCAAAATGGGCAAGAAATGGCACAAAATCACACTCCATATGTACTTTAGAGTGACTTTCTATTTGTGGGGGCAATTCAAAAAGGTTTCAGTAAATTTCACAGCTTTCCACAAAAAGATCCACCCACAGGGAGTTATTTGGTCATGCCAGCAGCTATGTAATAGTGTTCTGGAGGGCTTCAAATCCCATTTAAACTCCAAAGAACGTCCTTATGAACACCTGATCACTCATGAAAAATGAAACGTACTTCTCAGTAAAATTCTCTGTATAACACTGTATCCTTGATTGTTTTTTTCTAAGGGATTGTTATTGAAGGAACTTTAGGTGAAAGTGTCAGTGAGAAAAGTCATTGACTTCGTTTCTTCCTGTTCCTTTTTTTAGGAACTTGTGCAGTGTAAAGAGCTCTCTGAAAGCTGAATTACTACACTCATGCTGAATCAAGCAGCTCTATCAATTGCAGCACAGCCCACAGACCTCTGGCTGAAGGAGAAGAAGCCAGCTCTGGATGTGGAAAGGCTCTCTGTCCGAATGTGTGAGGTCTCTTTGCCTGACAATGTGATAGTGAAGGTAAGGGAAGTCGGCAGCGCACACAGAGTGACAGCAAACAGACCACAAACTTGCTCAGATAAACGACATCTTTGCAACCACACAGTACCACTTGATACCTTTGTGCCCCTCGAGCTGTTACAAAGTGCAGCTGCACTTCAGCCCAGATTGATATCGCCCGGGGTGGAGGCCATCAATCCACAGGACAAGCGCAGGCTGAGCACACAAACAAAGCCTCACAACCTCACTGCTTCAGTACAGAGTTGGGGAGGGGATGGTGCAGCTCTCCCAAAGGCTTAAACGAGCCTAGTGACACATCTCACAAAATGACCAGCCATCTAAAACTTGATTAGCCACCCAAAACCAGCCAGACACCTCCTGCAAGCAAGCTTGGGCCAGCTGTCTAAAGGTACCCCTGAGCACTACTCTGGAAAAGCCAGTCTTTTTACTTGGAATATAGAAGGCCTCTGCACAACTGTGTGAACATTTTCTGAGTTTTCCACCAATTCCCTCATGGCTCCACACAACTGAAGATGGGAGAGGATCAGCTACCATCTCATATTAATGATGACCTCTAAAAGCTACTGGCACTGATGGAAGCCAACAATTTCAGTGCAAGCTGGATCAGCTTTATCTCTAATAACTATAAACCAAAATTTTCATCTCAAACTCATGACCTGAGGTGAAAAGATCTGCATTAGAGTTGGCTGGAACCAGAAAGAGGATGAAAAATCAGCTTCTCCTGTGGAAACAAGAACTCTGAAATTTGGCTAGGAAATAAGGTAAGAACTAGCTCTGAACTTTTGAAGTCTCCAAGGCTCTGTAAGTTTACTATTAGAGAGTTTATGGAGTATGAGATACAGATCTCCTAAAACTGATAGGCTGCAGATCAGCAAAAAACCCTAGCACTGGCTTCAGGACAGCTCAGCAAGCAAGCTGCCCTTGAGCAAAAGGAAGCAAGCCCAGGTTTCCCCAGAGGTCCCATTCCCAAGGAACAGAATTATATGGAATATGAAACAATTTTTTTTCAAAAGAAACCAGAATTTTTGCCAAGGATAAAATCTTATTATACAGCAAAGTGAATGTCCCACTGGGAGAACTAGTCAAGCATGGAATTCCTGAGAAGTTCTATTCTGTATTCTTACTCCAACACCATGAATTTTCTTGCTCTTTCCCAGATTTTTTTTTTGTAGCAAGTTGCTAAATTCCATTTTCTCAGAAGGTGATCAGTGTCTAAAGGTGGCCTAAAGAACACACAGATACACACTCCCTAAGTAATGTGTTGCTCAGGAAGTCACAGGATAATAAACTTCTGTGCCTGAGAATCTGAAAGTTGACTTTGCTTCTCTACCATGTTTTGGAGACCTTCTTCCACGTTTTTTCCTTAAGAGTTACTTTGGCTGGCTCAGGCTTTGTGCCTGTACGGTAGACACAGAGACAATTAAATTGCAAAGGAGGTTACTTTAAAGGCACACAGGAATGTGAAAATGTAATGTGCATATTTTCATTGCTAAGTATTTTAAGCATTGGGTAGTCATATTCTCCAATGTCAGATGAGGCAATAAATTTGCCAGTGCATGCAAATGAACTCTATTTAATCCCTATGTACCGCTTAGTGTAAATTATGCTGTCAGAGAACCTCCCTAAAAAATGGATTCACTTTTCTTCTCAGGGAAGGGAGCTAGTGATGGAAGTAGGATCCTCAGGCTCAGATCAAGTAAAAGATCCAAAGATTTACAAGAGGTTTAAGAAGAACTGCTGCCTCCCAATGGGGAGATTATTCCACCCACATTAAAAAAAGGGTGCATTTTTCCCTCTATCAGAAAAGATGGGATTCAGAATCTACCTTTCACAGTTCCTTTTTTCCTCAATTAATTCAGTCGTTTCCAATTAACGTGTCACAACTCTTGTGATATTTTTTTCCACTTGTGTATTTTCTAAATTAACTTTTACTTATTTCATAACAACTTCAACATTCCCCCTAACACATCGCAAAAAATTAACAGCTATGCAGAGTGGAGCAACTCAGACTAGCAGGCATCAGAAAGCTGAAGCTGTGTAGGCATCCCAAGGAACTTGGCAACTACTGGGAGATTTCTGAGAATTCTAAGGCCATTTCTAATTTTCTGGGATATTCCAAACTGAGTTTACCAAATTGGGGCTGTGAGGAATGTTGTGTCAAACATTTTTCCTAATTCTGCCCATCACCTTGAGAGGGTCTGGGATGCTGATGGAGTAAAATGGCTGCATCACTGTGTGGATGGAGTGTGCTTCACCCCATGGGGAAGGGGAGAGCATTCCTAGGGGAGCAGAGACTTCCATCCTGAGACAGCAATGAGTAGCAGAGCCAGGGTCACACCTGTAGGATGCTATAGGAGAATGAGGGAGGGAGCTCTTTGCTTCAGACAGAAGGACAGGAGTAAGTTACACCAGCAAAGACATGTTGCTTCAACTGGGACAGGAAGCGCAAACATAAGGAGCAAGGGTAATTAATTTCTCCAGCAGAGCTCTGAGAGTTTACAATAAACTCTCAAACTCTCAGGCATAAAACCTTGTGTTGAATTCTTCAATTCATCCTGAATCTCCTGATTCTGAAAGAAGGCAGCACTGATCCCATCCTCAGAGAGAGTAGCCTGATAGAAAGGAGCGCTGCTGCATGTTCTCCTGGCCAAGAGGACGATGTGCAGCACGTCAGGGCTTGGTACCTGGCAGAAGGTCAGAGCTGATTCTGAGAATCCAGCAACAACAGTCATCATGGACACAGGTGCTTCCTGGATTGATCCTGCAGTTTGGCTGTTTCCAGTTAAATGTGAAGCAGCTGTGGCCCTTTATCTGCTCAAGTCATTGGAATCCATCTAAAAGGAAACTGTCTCCCATCTCCTCCTCTCTCCCAACCCCAAGCATGCAGCTCTGTTTTCTGAAGACAGAGAAAAGCAGGGACAGCCAGTTGGCAGAGCTCCACAAAAAAAAAAAAAAAAAGTTGCCTTTCTTATCTCAGGGCAAAGCAATGAGATATTGATTCAGTCACTAATTTTCCAATGCCTTTATCTGGGGATGAGGAGGACAGCCAGCAAAATAAGCAGCAAATATGAACACTGCTGAAGGCTGTCACGCAATCAGACTCAGGACACTTCCCTCAGGCAACAAAATGAACAAATTAAGCCAATGTGAGAATAAGTTCTCAAGTGTTTATGGCACTGTTCTGCATGATGAATAGAACAGGGTTTCTTTTACAGAAAGGGATTGAGCTTTAAAGAAGGTGTTTTCAATAGTCAGCTGGTGGAATTCTGGAAGATGGACAGCAAGGTCAACACTGCAACAGGAGGAGCCAGGAGATTTCAGAAATCCAGTCAGTAAGAGTTCCCAAATAGCTCCACACCAGCTAAATATACTTTATATAAATTTTCTTTGCCAGTTCACTGATTCTGGAGCCATCAGATCCCTCTATGTCTTGGCTATCTCTTCTAGCCAGACAAGATCTCACTTTATTTTTCCCCAGTACCTTAGAAAAACGGAGGATTTGGCTCAAATTTGTGCTTGTCACTAGTCAACAGAAATGTGAGACTCTAGGTACTCAGTTTGGTTGGCTTAATGAGCAGCCATTTCACAACCCATGCTTAGCATTTTGGACAGAGGAAGCCAGCCAGCAATATTCTGGCTTTACCCAGTCTTTATGAAAGCATAAACAGCTTTGGTCTTTGTCCTGTTTCACTCTTCCCAAGGCTTTTCCTTTTCTGATGCATAGGAACAGTGCTAGTTTTTTCTAGAAAAGGTATTCTCTTTTCTTTTCTAAAACCAAAATAGATGACAGAGTTTAAACAGACTATACTCCACCTATTTATGGTAATGCTGCTGAATTATTGTTGAACAATAAAGATCAGACTACTAATCATGTCAATAATAATACTAATAATCATACTGTTCTAGGAAGAGATTAAAGAAAATGACCATTTCCTTTTTTGGCAAGGCAGCACTGGTAGTAAGTAGGACACAGCATGAGTGTTTTGCTAAAGTTACTTTCATATAATGGGGCTTCTTACTTAACCTGAGGAAAAGTGTCATGCAAATCACTGTCAAGGAATCATTGATATTCATCCAAAACCACCCTCAAATTCAATCTGATACTTTCAAACATTCCTATATGCCAGCTTGAACTGTTCCTCTTCATTCTTCTGCATACAGTCTGTCTACAACACTTCTTTTGAATTCCCTTTGCCAAAACATAAGCAGGCAGCTGCTTCAGCTTTTTTTCCAACCCCTGCATTTTTTCCATGTGCTGTCCACCCCCCCAAACTCCACATCAGAATCCAGCTGATCTTCCCTGAACACTATCCAATTTTTCAATTGTCAATGCCAGAATGCAATGCAGTGGGCTTGCCTCCCTTATACAACTTACTTGGAAGTAAAGCAGAAATGTCTTTTCTAAGCTTGAGCACAGGAGAGAAATCCCTCTTCATGTATGGCTCCACAAGAATCAAGATGAAAATACCTGCACCTCTGTAACCTCTGTAACCCACAAAACAATTCCTGGTTTGCAAGCAGCTCAAAATTTGTTGAGCTTTTATTTGTTTATTCCATGTATATATTTTGTTACTACAGTCACTATAGCAAAATGGCTCCTCTTCTGGGCCTTTCAATTGTTTTTGTTTCATCTTTTGAAAAGGAAAGAGAAGAGTAAAAAAAGGAAGGCTAGACAAAAATACAGGGCTCCTTAAGACACTCAATTACAGCAATATGACAATATAACATAAACAACACAACTATTACTTTGTCGTGCTATCACAACATCATACTGTGGCTAGACTGTCTTTTGCAGCTCACCCAGAAATCGTAGAATAGAAGCTATTCTATAAAAAAAGAGACACAATGGTTTGCAGCAGCCTCCTCATTTCTAAGGGGGAGCCCCAAGCACTTCTGATAGCTACAGCCCCAGTTACAGGAAAATGAGAATACAGTCCCTGATGTGCAGTTTTCAGAGTCTTTTTTTCCTTCTAAAGGCAGAAAGCTGTTTCCTGTGAATATATTTAAATGTTCTTTATTCACAATTTCTCTAGTTTTCTGTTGTTTTTGCACCTTGAGTAATTCAGTCTAGTGGCAACTCTGGATGTTTTAGCCATGCAATTTATTTTTCTTTCTTTTTCTCATCTAGAACTGGCAGACCTACCTTATCATTAGACCACAGGCAAACTCACAGAGCATATAATCCTTACGAGGGGCAACCATGTGTTCCCTCTCTCCACCCACTATTCCTGCATAATAAAGTTTTGTATGTTCAATGTTCAGAGCAGACCCCACTGGAATTAGGGTTCTAGACCAGGCAAACCTGCCCAACATGATGTTCTGGAGCTGGGAACAGAAGTTATCCAGTGTGGGACCATTCAGCTGAGGACACGCACATTGATCTAGGCAGAGTCCAAGCTCTCTTGCTTTCAGGTGCATTTCCCCCAGGGAATGAGAATTTTAGGGAAGACATCATGAACAGGAGACACTGCTGCCAAGGCAGAGGAATGTGCACATAGAGGTGCCCCACTCTGCAAGTAAGTCAACATTAAGCACTGGCTTTGAGTCAAGTTTCCTGCCCCATCCTTTATTTCAAGCCTCTGATGATGTGTACAGACATAGCCTAACACCAGAGCAGAGGCTATTCTTGGACTTCTCTCACACTGCTGCATCTTTAGTTCTTCTCAAGGGCTTGCAACAGCCAATAAATTAATAGTTTCACAATTTCCAGTTGAAACTCTTTTCATGGGAAGATGATACTTTAAACTAAATGAAAATTACTGAAGAAAGTGTCTGCCTTCCTGACTGGAAAGTTTCTTTGTCAGAAACTTAGGAATGGTATGCCTCGTCTGTTCTGCTATAGTTTACTTGGTTTATTTGTTTTTCTATTTTTTTTGGTTGGTTTTAGTAAAAAATTTCCAGCTCCAGACTGTTACAGTGTTTACTGCTCTTCCCTGCACCATGTTGACTTTTCTCTCCCTGCCAAAGTGCTCCTTAAATCTCCTCTGAATATATGCTATTACTGGTGGTGTTTAACAGCCTTCTCTTCCTCTTTCCCCCATTGTTATTTAAGATGATGCTTTTATTGCTCAACAGATTCCAACAAGCATTTAGGATAAATGCTCTGTCAAAGAACACTTATGTACAGTTGAGCCATATTATATTCTATATGAATCACTGCGGATATTTCCCAAACAAGGTTAGATCAGCCAGATTTTCCAACTAGATTACACACAGCTTTTTCAGACATGCTCTACTACCTCTGCCATTAATCCTCCTCAGTGAGACTCACCTCAGTTTCAAACCATGTCATGTCTGCCCACCGGGGACAGGAGCATGCTGCTAACACTTTCTCCTAATGAGGATAACAATCCTATGACAGAGCAGCCTTGGCCAAATTTTGTCTGCAGAATGTAGGGGAAAGGTTGATTTTGCAAAGCTAGATGGTCTCTCACGAGCCCTCATGGTTTATTGTCTGTGATTTCTTCAGAGAGAGACTTCATTTAAACAGCCAGGAAAAAGAAAAGTCTATGGGATGAAGAAAGTCTGTTTCACCAGCTAAGGACAATTCTGTGCCGTGTTTCATTTTATACTAATGAAGATTGCCAAGAGCCTGTTGATCAGTCCTTCTTGCTTGCTTTACTTGACCAGATAGATGGAGAAGCTCAGGGAGTACTGAATGGCTCTACCTGCCCAACGCACTTTCAAAGGTGCATCTGCTACATTAAATGTGGTCCTTCAGGAAAAGCTGAAATTCCACCTGAAGAACAGCAGCCTGACAGAGAGATCTGCAGTGGAGAAGCAACAAAAACCCCACAGAGAGCAAAAGGAAAAACAGCTCTGGAGGAAAATGAGCTGAATGAGATGTTTCTTTAAAGAAACCATGGCACTTCTGAGCTGGTATAATGAAGCAGCTGTGATAGAAATAATGTCCCCAAGTGGAAAAAACCCACAAAAACACCAGCCATTCAGGCTCCATATGTTTCCAAACTCACACAATGGATGCTTTACAATGAACTTTTTGTCTGGAAATTGGGTGGGAAAGGGAGGTTCCTCACCCACCTCCTATACTAATGCAATAATCTTGCTTAGTCACAGAAAAAGGGAGAGAAAAAAGGAGAGAAAGTGATTAATAATCTGTGGGCAGCTGCTTACTTTCCAATTGGTTGTCCAGGAGGGGTGTGCTCCACTTCAAATCCTGCTTGTCTCAGTACATCAATCACAGTGTTGTTACCCAGGAAGTGACCTAAAATACAGGTAGAAAATAGCACTGTCAATCAAACTACTACTCTCACTCACTTGAGTGTCTCCTGTTGGAACAGCAGCTTTGGGAGGCAAGGGTATCAAAAACTAGACCAGAGGAAGAGACAGCATCCAGCCCAAACACTTTCTTCTTCCATCATATTTATCCCTCCCTCCCCTCACATGGCCAAGGGTCTGGGTGGATAACAGGAAACCTAGATGGATTGCTAGTCTTGCCTTCCATTGTGACCATTTTTGGTATGCACACTGATTAAATAAATTTCCAACATGGAGGTCACAATGACCCTGCAGTGGCAAAAGGGCTTTGACTCATGAAATGGAACAACTTACAACTCTGACCATCACTATTCATGGACATCTGCTAGTGGAGAGACTCTGAAGCTGCTGTTACTGCGTGTTCAGCACTTGTCTGACTAAAACCACAGTGATTCAGGAATTGCCTCATCAGCCATTCAGCCACCTGCACAGCAGGGCTGGGAGGAGCTGGGATGGTAACCTTATCTCTCCCAAAACATGAAGATTTAGTCCCGTAATTCAGGGCTCTTTGTTCGAAGTGTAAAGGTCACATTCCTATTCACAGAAGTAAGAAGGAGGCCAGTTAAGTGTTGCAGTGTGTACAGGCCTTGAAAGAGTTTACTTAAGGGAGTCCCAAACACTTGAAGTCGGAACCAAATCCCGCCGGAGTCAATGGGAGCCCTCCAAGGGCTTTGGGCACAGACTCAATAAGGCAGTGTAATCCAGCCAAAGCTCTCAGCTTATTGCCAGAGTCCCACACTGTTTGCAGGATGGGTTGGGTATAGAAAGTAAGGAAGCAAGAATTTTATTAAAATCCACATAGCACTGTAACCTGTCTCCAACTGCAGCCATGACTGAGACTGAGGAAGGACAGAACAATCCTCCTCCACTATATCCATCAGCTTCCAGCTCTGCAGGGCTGGGTGACCCCCATTTACACCAGGTCACCGCATCTCACTGCCAGCTCCCAACAGAGCAATTCACCAGGAATGTGCTCAAGCCTCCATGTGCTCTGTGCCCTGTGGCATCTCGGAGGAGGGAGTTCCACCAAGGTGTGGGCTCTAAGAACTCACTCCTCTGGTTTGCTGCTGCTTGGAGAGTGTGGAGAGCGTGTGCCTGCCTGAAGCAGAGTGAAAGTGTTTGCAGGAGATGTCTCAGCCTGGCTCCACAGCAGAGCCAAATGCTTTGCATTGAAAAATCCAAGGCAGGCAAGAGGTGCCTGAGTCCCCCTCCAAGGACACTGCTGTGCGAGGAGCTGGCGCAGCCACCAGCAGAGTCACCCCCGGGGTTCTTCGCCCACACTGCACGAAGTCCTGATGAATTTGAGAGCATTCAGCCCCCAGGATTTGCTCAGCCTGCATCCCCTGCTCCCGCTGCCAACAAGGGCGCTAACTCGCCTCAGTTGTTGGAACGATGTGGCTGCATGGCTTTGAGTGCAACTTGCAAGTACTGGTAAGAGCTTTTAGCCAAAAGACATTTCTTTAAATGATTAAATGTACATTTGCAGAGCCCCAGTGCGTTCCAGGATTCCTCCACTTCCTTTTAAGAAAACTCAGAATTTGATTTTCCCCTTTCTAACTTACTTGTAACAAAAGCCAAAGCAGCAAAGAACAGTCCCAAAAATGTGTTATACACCCTCAGAGATTCAAGAAATGAGACATTTGTGAATGATTAACTGGATTTGATCATATCCTGTTTTTTTATGCAGTGGCCAAGGCAAACAAAGGTCCCCATTCTGTCACTGGCAAAGTGACACTGAGGAACCAAAGTCAAAGGTATCAGAGTCCGAGATGTTTCCGAGTCCACTTTATTTTTCCTGAGCCAGAGTCTTAAATGCCAAAAGATTTCTTAATGTAAATAATTGTCTTGAATCCAGCAAATCTTTGACAACATGACAGCACAAGAGAAATCAATTTTAACTCTTTTAAACCCAGGGAAAAAAGTAACTGTGCAAAAGCTCTGACTCCTCATCCACACAATGGTAGGTCTGTCAACAACATCAGAGCCTGCAAGTCCCTTCAAGTGATGGATGAAGACCAAAAGATGACAATTCCTGGACTTCCCATTCCTGCCCTCTATGTGGATACCATGCTGCAAGCTGCCTGCTGCAGGGACTGGTGATCTGCTGTGAAGCAAGGCAATAGGGCTTGTTCTTTTAATTTTGCCTTTCCTAACCGGAAGGAATGCCAGCTTCCATTAAAAACCCCCCAACTTCAAATTCCCAAATAATTTAAAATCATAATTACAAATATCCATGGGAATATTGTAGTTATTTCATTGTATTCCACAATCCAACACATACTGTAATATTTTCAATGCTCCAGTTCAACCAAGAGAATAGAAATAAAAAGAAATAGCAAAATCAAAACCAAAATCCAACTTTGAGCTGACCCCCAAATAATTCTCCATTCCACATACATCAAGAAAGCCTGAAACTTTAACAAGTACTAGGAAATGGCATGAGCAAGTCTTTGCAAAACTTAACCTTTAGACTCTGCTTAAAATGTACCTGTTTGTACTATCCCATGCCCATCTGGGTCAATTATCACCCATCTCACCATCAGCTTGCCCTTCTAATACACTCTTTCCACCTGGTTGAAGATTTATGACTTCTATTTGTCTTTACTTCTCTGTGCAGTCCAAATTCACATATTAAGGTTGGTTTTTTATCCACCTGTTCATTTTACATCATGGTAATACTGTTGTAGCCAACTCATGCACACCACAAGCAACCTGAAATCATGTTCTACTTTAGTGATTGAAAAAGTGAAATTATGCATGGTCAGACAAGCAATCTTTCCCACCCAACACAGACATTTCCCAACAGTGATCCATTTTATCTCTTGGCAAGGAGTTCCTCAGGATCAGAGATGTGGAAGAGGAAGGAAGAAGGTGGCACTTGAGAGGTCCGGTGTAGGTAGGTAACATGAAACACGAAAGGTTAAAGAATTCCTGGGATAATTGTCTTAGCCTGCCTCCTGCTGTGAAGTCCACCACAGTTATTCTTTCCAGTTTTAAAATCCAGTAAAATCTGTGTGAGAAATATCTTACATAAAATAACTCTCCCTAGTCACCCACAACTTGAGATAAGGACCCACTTGTTAGATATTGACAACAACTAAATACTTGACAGCCTGTGGCATGTGAAGAAAAAAAATAACCTTCATATTAGAGACAGTTAAGCTCAGCATCAGTGAAAAATATCAAATTTCTGCCTCTAGCTGCTCATATGTGCAAACAGAGTATGCAGTAACTGTCATATTCTTTGTAACATCAATGGATTTAATTTTTATTTATAGATATAAAATAAATGAGTTTTATATATGTGTATGTGTGTGCATACATACTTCTGCTTAAATATTTTAAAAATTTCTCTTCTTGGCCTGGGAAAAACCTCAAGAAAGTATAAGTACTGAAAATTTAGTGCATCTAGAGACATATCAGACAGGTTAGAGAGGCAAGGGAATGATCTTGCATTTCCATCACTATTCCCTCTTCAGTCTAAACCTGAATAAACCATTCCTGGAGTATTAAGCAAATTTATCTTGACAGCTGATGAAAACTGGATCCGAGAGGTCAGAACATCAGCTGCCTTGTGAAATGCATGGAAGTGGAAAAGGAGAGAAAGCAGACATAAAAGATTTTCTACATAGGGACCCAAAGAGAAAGTCTGTACTTGGGCATGGAGATATACAGAGCAGCCACCCCTAACAGTTTAAGATTAAAAATTCCCAGGTGTGGATGCAGTCCTTCCATCCTCTGAGGATATGGAGATACTCATAGGATTTGCTTGAGGACAAGACCCAGTGCTAAACACACTTTTGTTCATAAGGTAGTTTGAGCACAAACACAAACACAGTGGAGCTGTCAGTGTGGCTGCTGCACTTAGGGGGTTCCTTACTAAAATTTGATGAGGCCAAGATTATTCTCCTTTCACTCACGTCTTTTTTTTTTGAGACAAGGATCAGGAGACAGTGGAGGAACACATTATACAGCACGGTTCCTAACATTAATCATAGACCTTCCATCTCTGGTTTGCTGTTTTATTTTTAATTAAGAACTGTGCTTTGGACTACACAAAGCAGATCCATGTAATGTGTTTCCTTATCTCCCCAAAGTTTCATTTTTCACTGGAAGAAAGAAAGAATAAACTATCAATTAGGGTTTTTTTTACTAGAAAACATGTTAAAAATAAAAATGAAATTGATGTGGTTTCCTTAAAGCACGTCCATACACAAACACACTGCTGAAAGAATGCACTTTCTTCCTCTCTGAGTGGAATATCCTGAGGCAGAGAGAAAGACACTTCTCAGCCAGCTCCTGACAGCCTTGTATTTTCTAATTGACCACATAAACTAAAGCTCTCCTTTTCCATTTCAGACATCCTGGTGACCCCCATCAATAACCTAAGCATCAGGTTGCATCTCTCAAAAGTTAGATGAACTTGGGTGTTCCTACACAGAAAAAAATTATAACCGTGTTTTGATGACAGAAGCAGAAAAAATGTTTTTAAGCAAATGTTATGTACTTTATCTAGGTTTAGAGATCTCCTACAAATTACTTTGTCTATTCGTTTCGCAATTCTTTGTTCCATGGCTTAGAAGGATAACGGGGTACAAAGGAGCAGGAGATAATTCCCTCACAAAGGACCTCCATTGCCAGAGCCTTTGAAGTTGTGCTAAAAAAGCCTTGCTAGCCATTAGCTGACACACAGCAGAAATCTGAACTGTTTCCATGCACACTACAAGCAGAGCTATTTTCTGCACAATTAGTCATAAAAAGGGCCAATGTAAACTGTGTCGGGAGGTCTCAATTCTTTACATTCTCCACGCAGTGAATCAGACATTATGTATAACGTTTTGTTGCCATTTAGACCTTGGGCTGCTCTGCAATCAGGAGGCGGCAGCCTCTATTCCTCCTTCTCCCTCGATGCTGATTCTCCAGCCCCTTGGCAGCACCACAGTGTTTATGGCAGGAAAGCTTCACAAGAATCAGTGTAGGGAAAAAGGCAAAGGGTTCAGAGCTGCCCCTTTTCACAGGCAGGGTAAATGCTTTGTGTTTCCTTTGCCTGCTGCCTCCAAAACTGCATCTCCATTTCTCTTATTCTGTAATGGTCAAAAGCTGAGTATTTTGGAAGCTGAAAGATGAATTTGTTAAGATGAGGCTGTTAAGGAGCTACAGCAAACACTGCAGGCAATGATATTTATCTGAATTTGCTGGTTTCTCCACTACAGCATTCCAGTCTGACCCAGAGGACTCCAGGTAACAGCAGGAATTTACTGGGAACCACATGCCATCCCACATTACTCTCTTCTGACAATGACAGATGTTCTAGACCCATGGTGAGGAATGAGTTTTGTGGATAAGCCCTCCAAATTTTTAATTCCCTTTTGCTCTTTGTCCAGCATCTTTCTTTGCTAATGAATAATGTGCTTTAAAAGCTGGAGGCTCTTCAGCCTTCCTCATGATGACCCTCACTGCCAGACAACAGCTCCTCTTTGTTCTTGAACCACTTTATTCCTTGAAATCTCACTCTAGTGGTAAGGATGGTCTTGAATAAGTATCTTGAATGCACTTTGACAAGGAGCCAATGCTGGATTTGTGCAGATCCTTCTTTTGCAAGCTGGATCTAGATGTATCTGAAAGATTCCCCCAGCCTGAGCACCCCTCTGATGTGAAGTGTCTTATCAAGGAATTACACCAGATAATGGATTAGGTGGGAGACATGCAGCACCTAGGCATGATGCAAGGACAGCCTGAATATTTTGATTTTAAATTTTACTGATAACATGAATAGAATTCATGCTTGTGGGGATCCAACAGGGGAATTTTCTGGAAAAGGCTTGAAGGACTCCTCAGCTGGTATGAAATATTATGAGCCACACCATGCCAGAGGATGAGACAGGCAGCCCTAACACACCAGACCAGATGTAACAAAAAGCTTCCTAGAGGCTGGTGTTCAGGTTTGAAACAAGAGCTCTGTGTGATTTCCAAAGAGAAAGGGACTATAAAAGGCCCCACCTTCCAGAAAAGCCTGTCACCCCAGGTTGCTGGCTTTTGCTCTGCTTCAGGACACGGTTTTGCACTTGAAAATTGCAGCATTATGCAAAAAGCTGTGAAGGAGAGCTGGAATGCAGGGAATGAGCTTTCCTCCTCCCCTGTTTGGCAGGAGTGTCCGAGCCCAAGGCATGCCTTAAAAAACACTTTGCACAAGCCACGTGCAATGGTCTTGTAAAGCAGGCTTTCATCACAGACTCCTTACATCATGCCACCCGTTCTCCAAGCAGATGGAGAAATCATTTTCCCTCTTGTTTGATGTTGTTATTCTATGCAGTTGTGAGGAACTGACTCATAGCCACTTCTGGACAGTCACGGGAATCAGAGCAATAACACATAAAAAGCCAAAGCGTGCAGCATTTCCAACGTCCAGCAATCCTCCCATGGCTCCCCTTCATTCTTTTCTTGCATGTAATCACCTCTCTCCCCTCTCACCCGAGTGCACTTACAGAACAAGCTCTGGAGAAAGGCCACACCGTAGCCAGAGGGAGAATGCAGAGATGAGGGGCCAAAAGTTGAGGGGGTTATTCCAGATTGACGCCAGGCTAATAGAGCACAGATTTGTGCTTCCCTGGGGTGTCTCTGAGATCTGCAGTGCAATTCTATACTTGGAGCATCTCAATCTGAAGGACAGACAGATTCCCACAGACCTCTATTTCCTTGCTGCCCCCAAGTACAATAAACTCCCTTCATGTCTCTCCATTTCTCATCTTCCTTTCTGAGCAGCCCTTCTGCTAAGGGTATGGAGCTATTGTTGAGGCACTCAAATGTCACACGATGGAAATCCTTCTCCTGAAGCACCTGGAGTGCAATGCACACTCCTCAACAGGCTCAGCATGAGGTGGGACAGAGTTTACCAGTTTGGAACTGGCTCCTTGCTGGTACAGCCCTCTATTTCCAGTCTCAATGCAGTGCCATAATGTGAGCTCAGCAATTCAGTTCTCTGCTGCCTTGGAGCACTTTCCCTAGCAGACTTGCTCTAAACATATGTGGTTAACAATAAATTTATTTTTTTGGGGGGAAAAAAAACAAGCTCAATTTTCTTCCAAGTCTAAACCAGCTGTTTCACTTGGGTTAAGAAAAAATACACAAGCAAGAGATGAAGCCAGGTCACCTCCTAAGCATCTCTTCTGGCCTCTGTGTCAGTTTTTAGCTGCCTCAGACATTTCCAAATGAAGTGACTGGTCTGTGCTAGTGAGCCTCACTGGAGAGGATGGCACCTCCTCAGAACAACTCATTCCAACATCTCAAATTTGGGAAGAACACGAGCCCTCAGTGAAAGTCTCTTTCCATCAGCCACAAGCTTAAGGAGCTTGGTGTCTACCAGACATGGCATGGTGGCCCACAGAGCCACCCTGCTACTGCCCAGAAGCTCCTGGACACTGCACACAGCACATCCTTCTTCCCCATCATTCCCTTTCCTGCCCTGTCTCCCACCTTTCTTGTCATGCCAGAGTTTGCACAGGGCAAGGAGCTGTGTTGATCAGGACTTTGGGGGATTATCGGGCCATTTGGGCTATTTCATATTCCTGCTTCACTTATGTGGCATTAGAGGAGTTTTCCTCAGAGAGAAGGTCCAACACAGGATGACCATTTCAGCTTATTTTCTTAAAGAAAACATAGGATCCCTTGAGAGTCAAACAACAAAGCCTGAATATTTGAAGTATTTGTTCTGTAAAATGTATTGGTTGTGTTTGCTGGTACCAACTTACCAGGGCAAAAAATATGGAGGAGGAAAATTATGTGGGCAGGGCTGAAATAGAAATTTTATTTAATTTCTCCACAGATTTTACTGTGAGTAAAGGCAGGGCTTAGTCAGAGATACGGCACAGAGAATGGTTATTGGCATTTTCCCCTCTAGCAGAATGCCTCAACTAGATGTAATTTTCTTTTTTCATTGTTTTTGTTAATTTTATTTTTTTTTTAAGGTGCATGCTCCTCACTGAACCATATTATTGGGAATATACCTTTCTACACAAGGGTGTGACTGGAGGTGTGTGCCAGTCATGCAGCTGTGTGACAGGGAACATGCCTCTGTGTCCCTCATGGCATCCTCTCCAATGGACAGGGTCAATGTACAAAATCTTGGCAACTTCACCATCCCTAACACTGCAGCAGAAGAGAAGGAGACAAGTATGAGGAAAATCCAGAGAAATCCCAGCAGCTCTAAGAGTCTTCCCAGGGTGCTGGAGACATCTCTGGGACCATCAGATCCCCCAAGTGCAGCTATTCTGGTGTAAAATGCAGTCTGAACATTCTTTGCCAGTTGTCATCAACGCCTCAAGCAATGAGGAAATTGATGAGGAAATGCAGCCTCTTTTTTCACCCAAGGTGCCTGGCTGAAGCAGACAACCCTCTCCCACCTGAACCAGAGTTATCAGCTCTTTCCACAGAAGCTGCTGCTGGCCCCCTGGACAGCCAGAGCAGGGCGAGCAGCCTCTGAGAGAAGTGTTTCATATCCCACTGCAAATCCCCCGAGCCATCCCCAGCTAGCCCAGAATGCACGTGGGCCTGCTTGCCAAAGCCAGGCAAAGGTTGAGGTGGGGGGGTGAAACTAGATTCCCTAAATCCTGCCTTCTTTGCAAAGGAGGGAACCGTGGACATAGCACCCCTCAAGGACTTGGTGGAGACTGAGCTCAGGGCAGCTTTGGGCCTTGGAAAGCTCCTCAGTCAGGAAAACAGCTTTTTGCAAGCAGGGTATCTCACTGAACTTGTGGAGGCATCTCTGAGGTCCAGCAAGGACCAGACCTTGTGGGACCTCAGCTGTTCTCAGCACACAGCCAGTGCTATGAAATGCAGCACCTTTGCTTGGCTTTAACAAAAGCTCCTGGCAGGTAATAAGGATGCACTGAACGGCTTTTTATAGGAAATAAATAGAAGTGAGGGCTGTGGTCTGTCATTGCAGGCTCAGTAGTGAGCTGGGCTCTTGAGTCTGTCCTTTTCTGGCCTCACAGATGCATTTGGCTCCTACAAACTGCGTCCACAGTGTAATCAAGCCTGGTGTGAAACTGCACTTCACTGTGTTTGCTTTGAACCTGCTCCCCCCAGTTCCTCTAGTTTGCACAAGACAGCTCTAAACTGAATTAAACAAAGCTGTAATCTGCTCTAGTGTGAGATCAAACCATTCCAGGAAAGTTAGTTGGGGCAATGTCTGTCGAATCTGTGAAATTACTTCGAAAGACTACAAGATGAGCTGTCATTTTCTGTTTGAAAACCAGTTTGAAAATCACAAATCAAAGATCCCAGTTGGCAGGACACGGATCCTCGCTTGTTCTTTCTGGTTTTGACCTCTTAGGCAATTATTCTACAGACTACACTGCTTTCTTCATCTATTCCAGGAGCCCCTTTCTGGTGGTTTATTTGGATTGTGGATGTCTCAAAAAGTGAAAAACGTGGTGATGCCTTGGCATAAAACAGAGTGATTCCTCAGCAAATTGCCAGCCCCCTGGAGTTTATGGACACAGGAGAAACTCCTTGCTGGAGCAGAGAGTATGGATGGATTCTACACTGCAGACATAGAAAAACAGAAACCATTTCACCAGACTTTTTTAAAAAAAGGAAACTTTTCAAGGAAACCAAAACTGAGCCTCCTTAGTCAGGACTTTTTTATCTGTAAAAAACTTCACAATGTTAAGACTGTCTGTGGTTGGTTCTTTCCCCAGAAATATCCAGCTGGCCACAGGATGTCACTGTTGTTGCAGAAAAACACCCGCAAAATTTCACAAATGAGGCTGTGATTAAGGTGAGGTGTCACCCCAACCTGGAAATGGCCTTTTCTTCCAGGTTAATCAGCACAGCGCTGGTAGCATCCAGAAGCTGCCCAGCCAGTGCAACACCTGGAGGCAGGACACCCTCGATAACCTCCATCAGCAGCTGAGGGCAAGTTCTCCAGGGAGCTCATGGGTCCCTGATTCACCTGTGCCCAGGTGTGTCTCCCCTCCTCTTGCTGGATCCCCTCTGGTTTTGCTGAGACATGTCCCTGCTGAGCACAATGAATCTGACCTGGTCTCCAGTTTGGGCTCAACCCTTTCTCTTTTGCCATACAGAGGAGCACACCGCAGCAGGCATGGTTCCAAGCCTGTCCTTGATCAGGGATTAAAGGCAATTACACGTAGTGCTGCTCTGTGGTTTCAGCTGGCGCTGCTCTAAAGGCTTCGGGGCAGCTGCACGACTCGCAAGGGTTGAGGTAATTGCTCCATCGAAAATTGCTCTGTGCTGTGTAGATCATTTGCCACCTCACAAGCTACACCAGGCATCTCCAAATCCATTCCAGCACACAGCAGAAAGCTGCCCATCCTCAGCCCTATAATTCAGCTAAGGATTCCTTTGCAGCATCATAATGAACTTTGCCAGTGCAGGCAAGGCAAGGGGCTTTTTCAAGGAGTGCTTTGGGGCCCTAGGCTGAGGTCCTACCCACAGAGGGCAAGCAGGAGAAACAAGCCCCAGGAGTCCACAGAACACTCTCAGATCGGGGTCAGAAGCTGCTGCTGTGGCATTCCAGGAGGTGCAAACTCGGACTTGTTTCCCACCTTACACTCCAAGCCCAAGGCTTGCAGCTTGATTCATGCCTGTCCTGACATTGGGAAGCAAATCCTATAACAGGGCAGATCATACCAACAAACTCTTGCCCCTGAGGAGGAAAGGAAGGCAGGAATACACTACAGATATTTGTGAAGCTGCTGAGTGTGGTATTACAAGACCCTGAGATACAAGTGGAGTTGGAAGATATCTGGAGCACCTACATCAGGAGCTCTGTCTCCTTTGAAACGCAAAGCATGTCAAAGATGTGGAATAATACAAAACTGGGCTAGAAAGTATCCATTTTAGTGCATCTAAACGTCATAAACTAGGATCAGTTCTGCCTGGGAATGACGGATCAGATTAGCTTTGACACTAAGGATGTCGGCATAAATTAGAAAAAGAACATCCAGAGGACACTTGACAGCATTAGGAGATTCTATGGCCGCGTATTTTCTTAATTATTTTTTCTTTCTTTAAAAGCAAAACAGAAGAAAGAAATGCTTTATGAAGGACAGACAGTCCTCTGGTTAAAGGTCCCACGGTGGAAGGACAGGCAGTTTCCAGCCAGCAATGGCAAATGCTCTACCAGAAGGGTCAGTAAATCTTACCTGTCAGAGAGACCATCTGTGCAGTGGGAAAAGAACAGAACACAGTCCTGCAGTGGTTAGAGATTCTCAGCTGCAAAGGTGCTGTATGAATACCTATCACAACCCAGCAGAGATGAGCTTCATCATGCAAATGCTTCCATTTGTAAACTACTCTGGCCATGCAAACAGTTTTATCAAGCCCCCACATCCCCATGGACAAAGGATATCCTGCTCACAAATTTAAAATTTAATTGACTAAAAGTCTTGGAAAGTTGTATTCCTCAAGTACTAATTCATATATGCTATGCCTATGGAGAAGTTCTTCTTGTTAAAATTTATTCCCTCTTAGACTATCAAATGTGTCTCTACATTCCACTCATTACTAGTTATTTTTGTGAGTTTCACCTCCACAGATCTATTCTCAGCAACATGGCCAAACATCCTGACTAGCTTCAATTTAGGGTTTTTTTCTATATAAATACACAGAATTTCTATATACATCCATGTTTTGAGCAAGCAGAAATATTTGATTTGAGTCCCCACTGCAGTACTCTGGTTTTACACTGGTATAAACAGTGGTGGTTTCCACTGTTATCTCCTGCTGCCCAGCTGTTAACACTGGGGAAAAGGAGCAACAGTGAAGGCAAGCACAATTTATGTGAACATCCCCTCATAACACAGGCTCAGAGAACAAACTTCTAGTCAAACCAAAAAGAGGGAGATTCAGTGCTCCTGAGAAGTTTTCCTGACACAGCTGTCCACTCCGACACACGGTCATTCAAAAGCTGACTAAGTTATTATGGAAGTTCAGAAACCTCAAAATATACACAACAGATTTTGAAAAACATTGTGGTTGTGTGGGTTCGTGCTTGAGGAACATGTCAAAATCCAAACAAACAATCCCCGCCTTCACCCTTTCTGTTAACACACGAGTGTGTGAGCACATCACCAAACTTGCAATTTGTAGCTCTGTTATTCACAGTTTTCATTAAAGAATAACAGCCCCTGTTTGAGTATCACGAGACAAAATTGTTCACACATGTGGACCAAACAGACACACCAAGGCTGCACCCTTATGGTTTGTGAGTGACAAGCTTAATAAGATTATGCTTGATCTTTCTCTTAATAAAGCTGGATGACATTCAAGCAAAGCCTGGGTTTTTTTTTTTAATGGTACATTAAGGGAACCCAGAGTTTGGCACAGCTGGAGGCTGAACCATCGAGCAAAACTTGGCACTGCCAGCATTCCCTTATGATCTCAGACCTCACATAATGAATATTTATATCTATATATACAGACACGCACATATATTAAATACCTATCATTAGCTGGTCAAGGTCAATGCTCTGGGTAACAGAGCTGGATGTAATACCAAGAATGATGATGGCTCTTTTTTTTTTTCCCCCTGTGTTATGAATCACACAAATTAAGCAACCCACAGTTTATAGAGTCTGCAACATGATGGACTGCTTTGAAACCACACATACCGAAGGGAAGGAGAACAACTCCAAGAAATTACAAAAGCAAAAGAGAAGTGTCATCACCTTACTGTTTAAACTTGAACACAGCAGAACACGGAGACTCCTGCTTAACTTTAATAACACCAGCAGCCTCAGCCGGCTCCAGGGAAGCAGTCATTTTCTTGAGATAAGTCAGGGCTCGTGTGTTTTGAAGCCTTATGGGTTAGAAGCTAAATAGTGTTAGCTGAGTCACACTGATTTAAACCATAACTGCAACTGGCCCAAAGATTGCAAAAGACAGTTCATGAAGAAATCACTCAGAGGAACAGGAATTACTGAATATTTATTGGGAAAAATCTATCTATCTATCTGAAAAACAATCCCTCCCCATCTAATACTTTACTTTTGGAAAAGGAAAGCTTCCATAAAGACAAACTGAACATTCCCACCTTCTCTTTCCTTCACCTCTGTTGGCTATGCCCTCAAGGTGAGTGTCTGTGTATTAAGTATCATCTGTACAGATAATTCAGTGAGTCTCAGGATTAAACAGAGAGTTCATGATAGAGCTGGTATCTAGATGTACACAGGGTGGGGATGGTCTAGACTCTGTAATTCATCTGCCAAAAAAAATCATGATAGTCAAAATAGTCCCCAAATAACATTAGGAATATACTGATGAGGAATTCAGGAGTACTGGAATACTGTCCTTTGCTGTTTCCAAAAGGAAAAAAAAAATTAAAAATCACAGTTTTATTTCAAAGCATGCAGCAATGTTTTACTGAAATGGAGTATGCATACATTTAATTTCAAAAAGAACACAAACACAGACATTAAATTAAACACTTTGCAGAGCCTGAATTTTCTTCCAGACTTTTGTTTTGGTGAGAAAATGAAAACGTTTTTGTTCATCATTGACCCAATACAACGTTTCCTTCAATCATCTGGTTCAGCCGACAAAACAAGACATAAATCATTTCCACTGTTTTAGATCCAGGTCTTGTTAATATGTGTGAATTCCTGATCCTTGGTATGTCTCTTTTTCTTGAGATCTACTTGCAATACCTTAAAGACAGAACATGGTGGTGTGACCTTCCCTGGCTGTGACAGTCACATCCACAGACAAGAGGTTCAGAGCCAAAATACCACTTTGCAGAGTCCCATCCTCTTCCCTTGAAGTCCGTAATGAGACTCCCTTTGGATCCAAGGGAGCTGATCAGAGATTTGTGCTACAGAGAAGTACATGAGGAAACTGTGCTTCCATCTTCAACTCACAGCACTCAATTTCCTACTGGGGCTGCAAACCTGTCCAGTCTAGCTCTTTACTTTCATTTACAACGCTTCAAAGTTTCTCCTTGTGTGCAACCTGATCAGAAGCTCACTGAAATCAATGACAAATGCCTAGGAGACATCTCCTGGGCAATGTGAGGTCCTTACTTCCAGCTGGTTTGAAGACACCAGAGCTCCAGAGCACTGGGCACACACAATTACAGGTGAGCAGAATGTGAAAAGCAGACAGGATCCTCTTGTGGCCTCCTGCCACTTGCCTCTTGTAGCAAAAGTGTCCTTCTTGAAGGAATCTAGCCCACAATTATCCAGTGAAATAATTATCTGCTCCTTTCAGTGGATGAAACTGAGATAACCCTGACTGAAGTAAGAAATTGATTGCTGGCCCTATTGGGATTTTTATGCCCAAACCCTGCAGAACTTTTCATTCAACTGAACTCCACCTGTGATGCTCCCCTACTACATTTTGGCTGATTATTCTGGGCTATTACATAGGCCCTTTGGCACTGGCCTATCCCAGATTTCTCTTAACCTCCACACTTTTTGTCACAGCCAAGTTTCTGCAAGGAGAAAAACACTTTTCACTGAGGCCAATTAGCACATGAACGTAAAAAAAAAAAATCTCAAAAGGCTTTGGGTCAGTGACAAGAGCAATAGAGAGGCCAACAAAATGAAAGGAATTCGTTCTGAAAATGTTTTTGACTATGTCAGAGCCAATTCCCAATGGAGTGAAACAAGAAAAACATTCCTTGAGAGATTCAAGAACTGTCATGAGTTCCCAAAGCACATTAAGAAGTCTCACTCTCCCCTCTGTCTCTCAATTCTTTCTGAGGTACATCATGGGCTCCAGAAGGAGGATGGTAAGTCTGTATATCATCCCCTCATTATCATACAGAGGATGATAAGAGGTCTGTACAGTGGCCCCAGACATTTAAAGTCACTATGAACCAAGGGTCAGGGAATCCTACAATGATGTTCCACAGTTTCTCATATTTTTTGGGGAAAACCAATAGAAATCAAAATTCTATTTGATAATATTTTCTTTGTGGATGAGATACTGGGACTCCTTCTCTCAAGAAACACTCACTTGCATTCCTTACAAAGTAACTGTTCTGTGCCCCTGCTGCTCCATCCTTAAAAGAAGCATAATCTGTTTTCCTCCCAAAAGGACATATTTGTCCCATTATATGCCTGTATGTTGATAAATTTGGTGATGACTGAGCTTTGGAATGAACTTCAGGATACCGCAACCTCTGTCCTTCCCACCATCACCACAATGCTCATCAATGACTCCACATCTAAGGTGAGGAGCTCCACCAGAGCAGCAGATGGCTCTTTTTTCCCGACTTGGAGACATCAGACTCACAGACTTGTCAGTATTAGAACCAAAACTCACCTTTCAAGTTGTTTGAACTATGAATTCAAAAGATTACTAAATATCAGTCTTAGAAGGAATAAGGCTTCTATAGGGGGGAAAAAGTACCACTGGTTTCCAGCTGAGCTTTATTTAATGACAGACTTTGCACTTCCTAATCTGTTTGGAAAATAAATGCCACATGGCATGTTAATATACTGAGCAAGGGACAGTCAGGCTCCCAGCAAATAATTCATAATGACATCTTTTGGGTTAGATTTTATGACGCTCTTTGTAGGACAATGCCACGAGTTGGTCTTGAGTATTTCACCATGAGAACAAAATATTCCTCCTGACATCTAGCTCTGTGTTCATGGGTTCATTTTTTCTGATGATTAATTCTGAGTTCACGTAGAGTGTGTTCAAGATTACACGGATTCATATTCAGTTGACCATATCTGAGAGGATTATTTTAGTGTGCCCCAGTTTATGGCCCATGAAACATGATCCCTCTTGTCTCTCCATGTCTCTCACTCTGCCAGCAGTATTATTCTAACAACCAGTGCTGGGAACTTGTATTATCAGCATAAAAGCAGAACAGCTATTTTTCTCTATGAAAACCAACTCTCATTCAGTGCCTTACACTTGCTTTGCACTCAGAGCCAACAGCCAAGCAGAAGACATAAAAATCTCAAAATGTTTTGAAGGAAAGGTCCTTAAGAATAAATCGGTATTTCAGGTTTGCCACAGTCTTGATCACTTTTGGTGCATCTAGCACATACTTCTGCTGTTACTAGGGATACTAACCTCAACAAGACGAAAAACAATGGAAATACCCTGATGCCACCTGAAGCCATTGTTTGTGTCTCTGAAGAGCTGTGACACATGGGTTACAGTGCAAGGTGTTTCCATCTCTACCCAAGAGACTGGTGCTGGCAGCTCAGTGCTGATCCTGGCAGCCAGCAGGCAGATGTGCTGCCTAATAGTTTTGGCAACTTCTGACTATCTTTCCTATCATGGCATCATTATCTTGAGCCGACTGCCAGCTGGCCTGAACAGTGCTGGATACATGAAATGCAGAGAAGCTTTCAATTGACAATAACCTGTAAATTATACACAGCACTGTTATTTCATGTGCAGCCCCCAAAGATCCTGGAGCAGTTTAAGGACAGAAATCAGGTCCAAAGCTGTGACCCTTACTTAACAAGTGTTAGCTAATTAGAAAGCTGTCCTGTTGAAATAAGAAGAATTCCTCGAAGGAGTCTATTTGTTACACAGCTGCACAATTTTAAAAAATTAAAATAAAAGTATTACTTACACTGGGGTTGTTTCTCAAAGCCACAGTTCTACTATATCCCCTTGGTGCTGTACCAAAGTAACAGAAATACGGAGAATTCCTATTTAAGACAACCCCATTCCTGGTCAGTAACACAGTTACTTTGGAACAGACAAATAATAGTTTCTCCAGATCTTCAGGCAACCTACAATACATTAATGTTTTGGTAAGTGGTGTAAGTTCCCACAACTCCATAGCTGAACCAGAACTTTTGCTGCACACAACCTCGCCAAAACCAACAGGCAACACAACTTGCTCGTGAGAAAGTGGTGGATTTGAACCAAAACCTTTTAAGTAAAATCCCTACAACAATGAGCCATAGTAAGCTGCTGTTGTTCAGTGCCATTTCTGCCGTGACCAGAGCTGCTGGGATTTTCTGTCAGTATCACCACGTATCCCTTCCCTCACGTGTCACTGCGACTGCTCACAGAAAGCAGAGGTTACATACACCGTTCTGCTGGAACAGAGAGCGCCTTTCACAGCCCCTCTGCAATTTTATTTTCCTTTGACTGATGCTGTCAACGCGTTATCTGAAGTCTGCCTCGAGAGCAAGGGCTCGGTGAGAGTGTTTGCATTGCACTTGTGCGTTACGCTGCGCCCTGCTCGGGCACCCTCAGCCCATCACTCACCGAGCCCACTTTCTGATCACTTCACTGCCATTTGGACAAAGCCCAGCTCCAGCCCTCTCTGAGCACACAACACATGTCAAAGAGGGAAAGACAGTCTTTTTTCAGTTCAGTTTTCAGCTGAAAATCAAAGAGTTGTGTGGCTATTTGTGGGAACCAGGGCTCGTCTCTGACTGTCCTGGAGGCTCGGAGACCTGGGCAGGTGTCTCAGAGACCCTGGCACACAGCCCAAAACACCTGTGGTTTGGATTTTGGCCCGTGGGAATGACTGCTGGCCTTGGGGGAGGAATTACAAGTCACAAGAATTTGAATAGAGCAGTGGTGAGCTTGTTACGGGTTGTAAAAGTAGTTTTTGGGTTTTGGTACAGGGGGGTGTGTGATACCAAGATGGAGGAACCTCGTGGTTTTTAGGTTTCTTCCTTCTTCTTCTTCTTCTCTCCATCTTCTCGGTGATGGGGACATGAGTGATTGGTTTGGAGTAGAATCTGACTGTCTAACGTAGATGATAGGTATTGGAAATTAGTTGTAAATAATGTAATACGTAACTTTTAGTATAAAAGATAAACCCTGCCTCTCAGGCGGGCAACGAGAGAGCAGAGGAGGAGAATGCCTTTGACCGTCTTGCTAGAAAGACCTCGGCAGGGCAGAGAAAGAATGTTTTAGATAAGAGAAAATAAACAACCTTGAATGCGAGACCTGAAGAGTTTTGTGCCCTCTCTTTCTCTCGGGCTGGGGAAAAAGAAGTTTTACATCGCCAGGACAAACTACAAAATAACACAAAATCCGACAGCTATTGATCCGTTTCTGAAAATAGAGCTTTCTGTAAATACTACGCTTGCAGGAAAGATCAGAATCCTTTTTTTTTTCACTCATTTTGGGGGATTTCGATATGCAGCCTGCAGGATGCATCTTTTGCAGATAGGAGTGAGACTGTCTTTCAGTACCTAATGAAAACAACTCAAACACTTTATCAAAAGATCCTGAGTAGAGTACTGCTGTGCAGTAGCAAATGAAGTTTCCTCTTTGTTCTTATCTCTGAACATTATTACTGTAGTTGATATATCCATGGAATTCCTTAGCTGATCACAGAAAACAAAGCACACCTTAACGTCGACTAGCTGACAGTCTATGACAATGAACAGCAAGCAACACTCTATGCATCTGGAATCGCAGTGGAAATGCATCTCATCCAATTTTCCAGGAAAGAATTTGGCCAGGACATCAGAGTCTCTTTGCTCAGTGTGCTACTGGAGCATTACTCACAGCAACTCCTGCCCAAGGCTTGTGAGTCACTACCAAAGAGAGGAGGGACCTCAGTGTCCCCTGACAGCGCACGGGGGGACAGCCAGTGCAGATGTACAAGGTAAAGAATTGCTCCCAAGCTGCCAAGAGCTCCACCAGCACTTGGATTTCCCTGCCATGGCTTGCTTCCATCTGTGGCTTGTGCCAGATGAGAGCAGTTAATGAACAGCATCAAAGAGATTTGCCAGTCCATGGCACTGGAGGGGCAGAAGTGAGAGGCCAGGACAGGACTGCCACAACAAGGATTTGTTTCCTCTCCATTGCTGAGCTCCTTTTCTGTAACACTGCTCTGTTTTGTTCAGCATCCAATACCTGAGTCCTGAAAACTAATAACACTAACAATTCCAAATCCACACAAATGCAGATGTACTACACATACAGATACAAAAAGCACGTATACATTTTCCTGTAGAGGAAATATGGTATTTATACTTTATAAGATGAACAAGGAGAAGAGAAAACCAAGAATTCTGGGCTATTGCCCAAACCACACTGCTTTGAAATCAGCGGTGCATTGAAAAAAAACCCCACACAACAAAAAAAACTCCTACACTTCCTTCCAAGAAAAGTGTCTAAGTTCTCCAATTTGTTTACGACTGATGTCTACCCACAAGAGACTAAATTCCGGGCTGCATGAGACTGGACTGGCATACAACACCAAAAACCTCTCCTTCTTGAACTGGGGAACAATATCTTAAGTGTTTGTATGTGGAGGCAGACCTGGTGTTGCAGAACTTTTTCCCCAAACTGCTCTATCTGCTTTTAATTTCCAATGAGTCAGCAAACACATCTGTAGGCTACTACTCTTCCAGACCGATGCTCTTTATTTTTTTATTCTCAGAACTCATCTCTCTTTTCCTGACACCTGCTCACTGCTCCCTCTGAAATACAGTCCAGACGTATTCAAGGACTCAGAAGTATTCAAGTTTCTTTCTCTGGAAGTCTCTTCTTAGCTCTGACTTTAATTAAATTGTATTATACGTGATGTAGAAACAAGTGAAGTTAAAAATATAGTAATTAAGGTAACTTGACTCTGTAGCAGAGAAAGACAGAATCTACAGCAATCTCTAAATGCTTAATGTAGGTGAGGAATGTGATGCAGTTCTGCACAGAAACAATATCCAGATGATACAACTGCAATACATCCCTAATTGCCTCAATCTTTGAGCAGTATCTAAGAGTCTGCACTAGTCTAAGTGTCATTTCTCTGGAAAGCTCAGTTTTTGTCTACCACAATGGAAACAATAGAAACCTTACTATCAGCTACATCTTTGCCCAGCTTTGAGCCAAGGAATCACTTTGGTGAATCCTCCCCTAAGTCCCTAAGTCCCAGATCTGTCGAGATACTGAAAATAGACCTAAATTGCAAACACTATCACTTCCCACTTCCAGACTGCAGGCGCCAGCCCAGAGGCTGGTTTGGAAAAAAGCCTGGTCTGTACCCCAGGAGCTCTGAGGGAACATCACCTATTCCTCACAACCCACTACTGTTATCAACTTAAAGCCATCAGGGAGTTGTTTTTCCTCTGAGCCAACACCAGAGGTGTGCTGGGGTGTCAGGGCAGAGGCCAGCTCTGGCTAATGGCTTGTTCTTTCACCTGGGTTTGGCTGATGATGCTACTGCAAACTCTTATTTGGTCAGGAAGTAAGGCCAGGCTGCATCTGAAGAAATGATTTGGCCTTTCACCTGCCAGTCATAGCTGGGGTCATTGCCCAAGACCTTGCAACCTCCAGATCAGGGGTGGGACTTGCTGGTGGGGAGGTCCCCATAGCAGGACAGCAGCATTATGTAGCTCCCTGCCACCCTCCTTAATGCTGTCTCCAGACATTACTGTGCCATTCATGAATTTTTAATTTTTTTTCTTTTAACAGCAGGGGAGGGAATTGAACTATCCTCATTTAACCAAGGCAAAAAGAAGCTAAAAACTTGGCCCAGGACCAACAGGTGGCCGGTAGCAGAGTAGGAATAGGAATACAGCTCTCCAGAGACTGATGTCCTGAGCTCTCAGAGGATGCTCTGCACACTCAGATGAAGCATGGCCTGATAACATTATGTATGACCATTTCCCTGCTTATGCTGGGGCCTTTCATCTCTGAGACTTCACAGCTCTCGCTGTCCTGTGTTTAACCTTGAGCTAAGCAGATAATTTATGGCCATACCAATTCCAAAAAAGAAAAGGAAAAGCTGCAGCACTATATTTGAAGGGAAGTCTGGCAAGACGTCCTGCTCTCTCTCCACAAGTACTTTATGGCAAAGCCTGAAATGGTTTCCCGGGATGTCGTATATCTGGCATGAATCCCTGCCAGGCAAAAATCTTGTCTTGTTTAATTAGCTCTCACAAATTTTCACCATCCAGCTTTCTCACTGAGGTCTGAACCACAGCTCCTGCTGTCCAGACACCATGGGGAGCGAGACACCACGTCCAAGGCCACTGCTGGTGGCCCGGCTGTGAAAACGCCTGATGGAAACTCATCTCATTAAACTTTCGAAAGATGGATGCTCTGGCATTGGACCAGCTCCGAGCTCTCAGCTGGAGTTTCTGCTGGCCTCCAACTCTCTCTTTGTAATATTTTAGGGTTTGCCTGCTGGAAAATGACTTGTAAGAATGCTCTCTAGTGCCAGTGTTTGGAAGCAGAGCTGTTTCCAGCATTCCCGAATCCTGGGATGCTCAGAGCTGATGTGCTGATTCAGATCACTCGAGACAAGCGAGTCAGTGAGAAGTTCAACCCAGTGGTAATGAGATCTGGTGGAATTAGACATCTGTATGATTTATCCCGTGTTTTGTAATCAATGTAGAGTGTTAATGTCATCCATTGGTTCCCAAAACCCGGCTTAGAAAAGTGTAAAGCTAGTCAAAGCAAATGCCTCCAAACCTTCCAGTATCAGCCACTTTTCTTTGTGAAATGAGTGGTCCCAGATCTCTGCAGAGTTGCCTGGCAGTTTAATCCTATCCTCTCAATAAGCACTTCTTATTCATATTGATTATTAATTGGTTCAGCCACAAGATATTTCCTAGCTCCCTGCTAGAGAGACTGACATTTTTTATCGAGCATATCAGCCAAACTTAACCCAACAGGTGTTGAGATAAAAGATATAATCAGGAAATATGGACATTTTGTGAAAAATTCACCAAGTTCAAAAGGTTTTGAAGATTCACTGACAGTAAATGATTCGGTGAATCCAAAAATCATCAGGGTTTTCCAGGCCCTCCTGCCTTCTCAGTTGCCTTCTACAGACCACAGAATCTTCACCAATAATTCCTGGAAAACACGTTCCTGTCTCCTGAGCTCTGTGGTCTCCATTACATAGCTTTTTCAAGGCCCAATCTGTCATGTTTATAACCTAGAGAGAATATGTGATGGAGCAAGAAAGCTCTGGAAAGCCCTCTGGCACACAGCAAAACACCAGGGGAGTAACACAACACCCAGGCTTGCCACAAGCGTACAAGGAGCTGGATGTGTCTGTGCATCAGGGAGCAGAGACTTTGCTTTGTTTCCTGCAGCTCAATTGGAACAAGAGTTCTTCAAAGTACATCTTCTTTCTTTTCAGTTTTCATTGCAAGGCAAAGTTAACGTTGAATGACAATCACCCCAACTACTCAACAGGCTTGTCTTCTCCATCAAGGCAAAGATTTGGGGCTTCTGAAGTGATTTATCTTATTTCTTTAACTGAATACTACATGTCATGCCTGAGATTTTGATACAAATACTTTTATTTTTCCTTTATACTGCTTGTGACCAAGTGGGAATCCTTCCTTATTCCTGCCTGTACTGTTAGATATTTCCCTTGGATTTTTTTTTTAAACCTTGTCCAGCACTTTCATAGGAAAAGAACGACTGCTAAAAAATCCATTAGCATGGTTTGGCCAGAGTCCAAAATTTCAGCTACCAAGAATGTTAAATCCTCCATCTGTTTGCTAGTTAGATAATGTTACCTTTGAGCTTTCCTTTGGCTGCTAAAGACACTTTATCTGCCTTAAATGTTGCAGAAAATTACACTTCAGGTCAAAGCCTGTGTGCCATTAAATAAGGTGGGGGAGGGAAAGGTTCTTGCTATAAATTTCCTCCTTTAGGTCCTCCTAGCTCTTGGTACATTCAGACACAGAAGAGTCCCGAGCTGAGTGTAATCATACTAATGACCTGGGTAATTGATGGTGAATGATGGATATGTTGAGCTAGACTCTAATCCACTCTTAAATATTTGCTTGACTTTTAAAAAATCAAGGGAATACCCCAAAGGGAAGGAAGTTCTTTTGCACAGAAGAAGCTAAGCAGCCACAGTGTGCTCAAGCGAACATTTGGCTAAGACATTATTTCGTGCCTCAGCTGGNACATCCATCAGCCCACCTTCTCCCTGAGAGCGTGCTAGATGGGGAACTCACACGATTGTTACGCATAGGAGTTCTCCTTATGGCTTCAACCACAACCCCTTTCCACCCACTATTTCATCAGAGAACAGGGGTTGCTCCCAAACCACATCATAACTTTCCATCTGTCCATGACCCTGCTCCAGCTCTCTGGCCTGGCACATCAGGTGCGCTGGAGATTGTCCAAGCTGCCTCCTGTGCTCCCCAAAGAGGCAGCAGCCCTAGCTGGGAAAAATCTAACAAGGAATCACTAAGCCCAACTGCATGGAACACTGACAGCAACTTATCAGGAAGGATTAAAACATGAACCCAAACTTGTAGAAATTCAGGCACTGCCTGTAGCAGATCCCGTGCGTATTTGCCTCCACACTCTCCAANCTGCATGGAACACTGACAGCAACTTATCAGGAAGGATTAAAACATGAACCCAAACTCACAGAAATTCAGGCACTACCTGTAGGAGATCCAGCGCATATTTGCCTCTGGTTAGGTCTCCACACTCTCCAGGGGGGGTGGCTGGACAGGATTGGTCAAAAACAGGAATTAGTGGTTGACCAGAACACAAAAACCTGAGGTGCAATTGGCCAAGACCAGAGGCTACTGTTTTACAGCAGCAGGAGGATCCTTGAATCCCACGGTCAGTAACTCCTCCTGGATGGGACTCCATGCCTGAAATGGGAGGTACAGACCAGTCTGCTGCCTCTCTGCTGCTGGGAGAAAGGTTTCCATCCAGCCCAGACAGGAGTTTCCCACCATCCAGCCAAGTTTCCTTAGCAGCAGCTGTGGGACGTAACTTTTAGGGCTAGAAAGAGATTTCTAGGCACAGAGCCCCATCTGCAGCAAAGTCAAAGTGACCCTGACAGCCACTGTGGGAGGTGAAGAGAAAAAAATATATGGAGTTGTCACTCTATCTTCCCCATCAAAGAACAAGCTGGCAGGGAAGAAGACTGGCCTGGCTGAACAGAAAGCTTTGGCTGCAATTCAGGAAAAAAAATAAGAGTTTATGACCTTTGGAAAAAGGGACAGACAACTCAGGAGAACTACAAGAATATTGTGAGGTTATGCAGAGAGAAAATTAGAAGCACCAAAGCCTAACTAGGAATTAATCTGGCTACTGCAATAAAAGACAATTAAAAAAGCTTTCTATAAATACATTTGCAGCACCAGAAGGGCTAAGGGGAATCTCAAGCCTTTATTGGATGTGAGGGGAAATGTAGTGACTAAGGAAAAAGCTGATGCACTCAATGCCTTCTTTGCATCAGTCTTTAATGGCAAGATCCATTTTTCTGTATGTACCCAGACCCCTGAGCTGGAAGACAGGAATGGGGAGCAGAATAAAGCCTCCTTAATGCAAGGGGAATGGTCAGTGACCTGCTACACCACTGTAACACATGCAAGTGCTAAAATATCACTCTCTACAGCTCCCTGGAAGAAGGTTGAAGGCTGGTGGAGATCAAGCCCTTCTCCCAAGCAGCAAGGGATAGAACAAGAACAAATGGCCTCAAATTGTGCCAGGGAGGTTTAGATTGGATATGAGAAAAAAATTCTTCATCAAAAGAATTTTAAAGCCCTGGCACAGGCTGCCCAGGGCAGTGATGGATTAACAGGTATACTGGCCAATCTCAAAGGTCTTTTCCAACCAAAGCAATTGTAAGATTCATTAAGGACAACAGAAAGCATCAATATAAGCACAAATGCATAAAGCTAGGAGGACTGCAAAGATACTGAAAAGGTCATCCTGCAGCTCAAAGTCACAGCTCCAAATCTGGCCTCATACAGAGCAACTATAATTCATTAGCTATTGCTGTAGCTGTGACTGCATTAGGGAAAAGCCCCTGGATCATTTCTAATGGAGAAAGATCTGCAGATCAGTTGTGAAGAAAGGCAGCTCCCCAGTCTGCATGATTCCCAGGTATACAGAGGATCCCAGGGATTACCAGTCCTCTTGAGCACAACAAATGCATGAAAAGAGGAGCAAAGATAACCTGTGCCTGGATTGTGCAAATCCTTTCTTTAGTACTAAACCAGAATTGTGTAAATGGCCACAACCAGCCCTGCTCCTTCCACGGAGAAGCCAAGCTGGTTGCTACCACTGACCTAGGAAGTGTGAATGAACCGTTTGTTTGGAGAGAGATGAAAGGAAGCGTGCAAATGAAGCTTGTCTCCATCACCACGACAGATTTACTTCTTCAAGTGGCCTCAAGTAGCCTTGGAAAGGAAATCTGGAATGTTGTAACATTCATAAATATTTGACTGTTCTGTCTTACCTTGAAAACAGGCAGAAACTCTATCCTAAAGAAAGCACTCCCAGATTGAACAGTCATTTTGTTAAGCAGGCCATGACCTGGGGAGCTAGGTATTGGTGACATTTAATCTGTATCTATATCTATGCACATGTACAAACACGCACAATAAAATGCAGTGGTTGTCCCAAGGAAAGCCTGGCAAGCATTTGAAAACAGAGTTAAATCTAAGCTTAGACTTACAAATGAAGTCTTGTAAGTTTTAGAAACAAATCAGAAATATTTTAAACGTGTTAGAGGCAATAAATCATTATTCTTCCTTTATTTTAGTTACCCCCAGAAATCTAAAACATTTTATTATTTTCATTAGAGCACAATATTCAGTGTTTTAGGTGTCTCCTATCTGATCTAACACTGATCAGTTATGGCAAACTCCAGCCTTTCTTTCAGACTTCCCACCTCGTCACCACAGTTGAATTTGAGAAGAAACAAACAAGAAGTGCTTGTGGAGAGAATAGTGAATGGGTATTTTAAGATGCACCATGTAACATGATCTACAATTTAAAATTTGCACCACTGAACAGATCCAACACAAACCCCTTCTGCTCCTGTTGAGATGGAGTAATTCAGTACCTACAGTGCTGCTGGCAGCTACAGAAAAGGAGAATAAATAAATAAATTCAAGGAGTTTCCTTTCTGAGATACTAAAGAACAAACTCACCCAGCACAAATCCCCCTACTTTCAATGAGTATGAACTGTATTTAAAACAGTTTGGTTGCTCAGCTAACGAGAAATGCTGATTCTTTAACTAAAAGAGATGTAATTTGGATCCACAGGAGATTTCCCTTACCAGCTGGTTCTGAATGCTGTGGTACTCTCTCCTCTGGGTATAATTAGATTGCTGTAACCTAAACAGCCCTTCCACTCCCATCACTTTAATGTCCCCCAAGATGATAAACAGCACTAAGGCCTCATTTCTGCAGCCTCTAGATCAAGAAATACGTATGATTATTTGTATATCTTAAATGCTTTTCCTTGTGACCACAGAATGAGCAACAATTATTTCACTAAAATGAATTGCAAAATCCGACACACTCTGCTTTAAGTCTTTCAAAACCATATTAACACAGGAGCTACATCTTACTCAGCAGAGTGTGGTACCAAGCTCAGTGGAGCCAGGAACCAGTCTAGCCTTCATGTCAATCAATAAGAATAATAAAGAGGAATGCCAAAAAGGAGAAGCATTTGTCATATCCCAATTGCTCCTTTTATGAGAAAATATACTGTGCATTGAGTACCCTGACAGATGTGCAGATACTGATTCTGCTTTTTCCAGTTCACAAACATTCCAGTAAATCAGTTAAAAAAACCTAAACAAGCAAACAAAAAAAGGTAAAAAACCAAAAAATTGGTTTTGTTTGTCCAGGAGAAACATTTTGAAATGTATTTGCAAAATTATTTTTCATCAGTCAAATCATAGATAAAATATTTTTTTCTTGGGTTTCGATATTCTTCTGTAATATACTCAGAAATTTTCTTTTGTAAAATAATAAAAATCAAAGTCCCTGACTTCTGATACATCATAAGGCATATTTCAATTTTCTGAGATTCAGAAAACACTGGAAAAGGAAGATACTTCCATGATTTTTTTTCCAAACTTGACCTAAATTACTATGGCATTGCAAAGCAATATCTTTAGGCAAGAGAACTAGTTCTACTTTTAGCATAATTATGTTGATTGAGTAGCACTGCAATTGAATCTGGTTGCTCTCAGGAATTCTCTCTGGAACAAAGGGAAAATACAAGTTACCTAAAATACTGCCATTGTGTATCAAGAATAATGAGCACCTTAAATCTGTAACTGATAGGAATCGCTTAAAGACACTTGGGAACAAAAGCCCCAACATATTGAAAATTGAACAAGCACACTACTACATCAGGAACTTCAACAAGGTTCCCTGAAAATGTTAGCATTATGTTTTGCTGTTCTGTAAAAAAGCTTTGCTATTGCTTTCTGTCTGAAAGACAGGCAGCAAACTCTTCAGATGCTTTTAAAAAGGAGCAAAACAGCAAAGGAGTAGGAAGAGCAGGAAATAACTTGTTCTTGTGGACTTTTCTTGGGAAAGGGTGAGATAATTGACAAAGCTGAAATACACAAAAGTGGGAGGATGTATATTCTACAGCTGGTTTTGCATGGACATATTTTACACAAACTATTTAAATATGGGTGGAAACATGTATTTTTTATACATGTATGTGCACACTCACAGATCATAGAAAGGATGCTTCTGAATTTTAACAGCTGCTTTTTCAGCTATATTTCTTTGCTATAATTTCACTAATGAGAGAGAAAATAAGCTCCTCTTTTCTGTTATTTCTAACATAGGCAGGCATCAAAGGCAGGGGAGGACACTGAAGAAGAGGTGGAAAAGCTTAAGATTTAGAGTAGAGAATACTATATGATTTTTCCTTCTGAACTGGAAAACCTTTAAAAATGGGCTTCATTTCAAGGGGAAGAAGCCTTTCAGATTAGCAAATCCATTTTTTTTTACCATGAAAGAATTGGTTTAGTGGTCTTTTAGGTCTTCTCTTGGATTGGTTGTTTGAACCCTTCATGAACACTGGATATGCAGCACAGGCTACACTGCAGGGCTGCAGAGATGAAGTGCAAATTCTCCACCAAGCTGCAAAGATTACTCTGAGAAAGAGCAAAGAAAGAAAAAGGAAATCTTTTCCAGCCACAGCTCCAGCCCATCATGGAGATGTTGTTTCTCATTAACTAGAAGGGAACGTGAGATTTATGAACAATGCTATTGATGGGACATACAGTAAATTTCATATGAGATTAAAGGAAGTTGGTTCATTAACTAGATTTAGGCAGAGGGAGAACCAAAATGTTTAATCAGTGGAAGACAAAAAGGAAATCACATTTCCTTAAGTAAGCTCACTTAAGTAATTTTACTAAACACTCAAAAAATTTAATTGGACAAGTGAGAGATTTGGCAATAAATTCGGCATGGAATCAGAAAAGATTAAATCTGGACTTGAGAAAAGGAAATTAATTTAAGTTTCAGATTCCTTCTGATGTTAAAGCACTTGGCATTGTAAACATTATTTTTCTCCCTCTTTTTTTTCCAGTGCCATCTATGGCATTATAGAGTGCTCAGGATACAGGGGAAACAGAAAAGTTCCAGTTTAAGTCAGTTCTTTTATCAGATTAAGTGACTTTGGTTGAAAGACCTAGTTTAGAATAGATCCTCAAAGAGGAACAGAATATGCTATAGAATACACACTGAGTAGAGAAGATCCTTAGGAAAGGAGTAAGACAATTTGTAGAGATCAATATGACATTAGAGAAAAAACCCTGCTGAAAAAGAGTTTCCTTTCTGACATTATTCAGCATTAGTTGGTAAAATGGCTATTTACAGTAGTAAGCCAAGGGAGATTAAGTTTCTGCTTATGGAACTAGAAATATGTAATATTAATAAATACACCTCAAACAGTTTGAAAATTGACTATAGTGAAAGACGTCAAAAAGTAGCCATAAAAATGGAGAACCATCTGATATGGGAGCTTCTTGTAGCAAAAAAAATATTATAGGGATTGGTGATGAGCCCAACACCCGTCAACATTTTAATCCATGATCAGGAAGTCCTCGAAATGCTGCCAATAAAATCCACATGCACGAGACAGACTGTCAGCATGACAAATTCGGAAGACATGGAGCCATCTGAACAGATCTGCCTCTTGAAATGAAGGAGGCAGGAACACACCAACACCCAGAGAGATTTCTGCAGATGGGGGATTCCAGGCAGAGCTCTTGGAAGGTGAACCTGGATGCTCGTTGATGACCACTGACCCCGCTCTCCTGGGCTGGATGTACAGGATACCTGGCTCAGTGTCTGAGCATGGTGAGACTGAGCTGTGACCATCATGCACAGCTCCAGGGATGTGCCTTCAAAAAAAGCATCTTCAGGAGCAACGTGACTCAAGAAAACTTAGTGTTGCAGGTCGCTCTAGTGTGGATTTTTTGATGTCCAATAGCAAGCGAGCACACATGCTCCTGTTTTTATTTCATTAGGGCAGTACCAGGATTTCCCTCCTCTTCCTGGCAATGTGTCTTCAGATAAAGAGCAGATTAAAGATCTTTAAGACTCTTCCTGCCTGCTTGAAATTAATTGAGAGAGAGAGGAAGGGGATCAGGCAGACACACAAACGCACTTCCAGTACATAAGCCTTGTTTTCTTAAGAAACCACAAATAGAAAGAAGATCAACAAGATCATTCAAGGAGCAGGAAATGAGCCTTACAGTAGAAGATTTAAGTAGGTTGGTCGATGTAGTGTGAGATGGAGATGGACTGACTGCAGTTATGCTCATCTTTGCTAGGAAAACTTGTGGAAATGGACAGATTCCTAAGTTCAGCAAAGAAAGGTACAACTCAGTCAGAAGCCAGATGGGACACAAACAGAAAGAAGGTGCTTCATCCCTTTATTTATTTAGTCAGTTGCAAGTAAAAACTACAGGAAGAGCTCATCAAAAGGGCGGTGGAGTGAGATCCTTCCATGTCCCTAAGATGAGTCCAGATGCCATGAATATAGATTTTAATGGAGTCCACACTACTGGCCATCTGCAGGGCAGGAGCAGATGACACTGTCCCACCTGGTTCTGGTATTTTTTGTGACATCTGTTCACCTCAGGGCCACACTGATTCACACAGGAGGCAACTCCACAGGGGACTGCCATTGACTCTGAGAGGCTCCTTGGTGTGGACTGGGATAGGGAGGGTGAAGAAAGTGGGACAACCTCTCCAGAGCCTCACTGAACACAGCAGTTCCAGCAAGTTCAACAGGAGAGCTGGATCTTCTGTGGACCTGAAGGCATCCAGAACCCTCCAACATTTGGTCTTTGACACCTTCCTAAGTGTTTCTACCCTCTTCCCTCCATCCTCAAAACAACCTGACCAGTGAAGCATCAGCCTGGAGTTGGAAGGCAGCTGGGAAACATCCCCACTCCCAAAAACAAATCCCTGCTAATACTCAGCACTGCTCCTGTCAATACCATTACCTCTTTTTCTGATGTTTCAGAGGGAGGAAGGTCGAGTCTACATTTTTCCAGAGTAACATTGGAGAAACACCACTCTGCTAAGAATGGCCCTGATTTGTCGCAGAAAAGGCCTCACAAACTGACAGGTTTTGTCTGATTTTCTCTGGGCAGTGGGGGAAGGAACATATTTTCTCTTCCAAAAGCATTCAGCAAATTTGTACTGCGGTCAGCTAATTTTATTACTTCTCATAAATGTCTGTTCCTGTAATGCTCTCAAGGTATTTTCATAATTCTACCCTGGGAATTACAAATCAACTTTCTCTTTGATAAAGTAACCTGCAGTATTTTATTTTATTCTTTATGTTATGAACAGCTGAAAATGTATGACATCCCATAAAATGTCTGGGTTAGGCCTTTGAATATTGCTTCTTTTAAGGAGTCTTTTAGCATTGAAGCAGAGAAATACAGTCCTAGGATTGGAGTCTATTAAGCAAAAAGAGGAAAGGAAATCCTTAAAGCCCATGTCTAGAGTGTCTTTAAAGTTGCTTTTCTGTATTCCAAAGGGATCTAACTTCCATTTAATTAAATTCTTGTTTAAGAAAAAGGAACCTGGATTACTTTATTTATTTATACATTTTTGCAGAAGTTTATGATGAAGTCTATTAGGGAGGGGAGAGACGTGCTCCCCAAAGACAATACATATTTAAGTAATGAAGTATTTTTACTAGAGAGCCTAAAAATTGGCCTCATGGCCTCAGAGGCAGAGCCACAGCGTCTCTCACATAGCAACAACTGCAAGCAGAGGAAAGAGCCCTCTATAGTTAAACAAGCCAGGCTGCATTTTCATTTAATCATCTCTGAAATCACAGGCTGGGGAGCATTGCTGAGGTACTCAGCCAGTTTTCTGTCATGCAATTGTTATGAGAATTTTACAAGGCTAATTTTGACCTTTTTTGATCATTTTATATCAAATTCTGACTTCAGGCAGTACCACATCTGTTTGTAAACAGGAGAGGCTGTATACAGAGATAGCCAGCATTTCTTTTACTATATTTTGGGATATAAATGATGCCCAAAGGATTTTAAATTTTAAATTCAACAAGCAATCCATTTTCCCCAGTAGTAACTCTGGCTCATGATTGACTCAGTATCTCTGCACTTAGAGAAATAACAGAAAAAAGACATATGTCCCAGAGGAGCATTTCTCAGCACATCCTTCCACTCTCCCTGCTACAGGGAATTGCTGAACCAGGGGTTACACCTCAATCATAACTTTAATGAGCCACTGGTGAACTTACCTTCTGTGCATGTGTCAGAACCTTCTGTGGAACCACTAGAAAGAGCAATTAACAGAAGAGGGTTCACCAGCTCCCTTCTTTCTTGACACAGCTGTCCCAAAGCAGCAATGATCTGTGACTGCGTTTTCTCCTCTTTTGCTGAGGTTTGCATAAACAGCATAAGAAGTAAAACTTCTTTAGATCCCTCTAAAAGATTATTCTCTTCTGTTTTAAGGCTTAAGATGTTTCATGATATCAGATCTAGCAACAGCTCCCTCTGTCACCTACAATCAGGGGGACAGTGGTCACCTGGTTCCTCACAACACAGTCCCACAACTATAGCAAAGTCCAAGGTTGCTTCACCACCCCGACCCCTTGCCCAACCCTAATTAATGTACTACAGACACAGTTTTTCAAATATAAATACTTTAATAGTATAGTTTCTGGTGCAGGACCTACTTAAAGGTTCACAACTCCATGAGAATAATTTCCTTTAAAAATGCCACAGATCCAACCAAGCCTCCTTGGTTTGCCATCATCACCATCAGTGGCATCGACCATATCAGAAGAGGAAAAAATGCCCATTTGTCAAATGCTGAGAGCAGAGACACTCTGCCACCAAGCAAATCTTTGACTGAAGGATAATTGGAAAATTTCTGAAAGGAATACTAAGGATACACACACACTGAGTTTTGAGAAAAGGCAAGGAATGATTTCAACACCCCTGTTTGGAGGCTTCTCCACTGAGGCTGCAGACATGCCTGCACATGCCAGGCAGGTTAACAGGGCAGTTAACAGGACATCAGGTGCTCAGCACCGCGACCTGCTCAGGGAGACCTCAGAGAGACTGAGAAGACAACATGCTCTCCACTGCTCTCAGCTTGCTTTTTAAGAGTGATGTAGACATTTCCTATAAATCTGAGTTAACCCTATAAGCCTGGGGAGCCAGAGTCCCAGACTCAGCTCAGGATGAAGAAGGTCTTTGCAGCATTAGCTCATTCTAAACAATCAAGCCTGTTTCTTGAAACATTCGTGTAGATTTATGAGGCTCTGGTGGGTGGGAACCTGAAATAGATACCCTGCTCTTCTCTTCAGTGCAAGAATGATTTATGCTGCCAGGCAGCTCCTTGGCACAAAGCCAGAACAGATCTATCAGATGGGACTAACAAATGCTGTTAAACTGAGTAAACCAACTGCAGTGTGAGCATTGGCTCCCCAAGCACGATGGGGGACAACAGGTGCATAACATAATTACAAGTAAGGAGGAAAACAAGAGGTATGTACACAGACAAACCTCCCAAAGTTGAAATCATTCCCATAAATCACTGTGACAACTACAGTACCGACCAGGAAAAAGAAAAAAAAATGGAAAGAAAGAAAAAAAAAAAAGAGGGAGAGATACACGCATGGAAAAAATGTCAATGCAGATCGAACAACAGAACAACAGAATTGGAAGCAGCCGTGTTAATCCCTCATGGACTATCTCACCATAATGATTATTTATTCCCTACAAATGGGAATTCTAATCTGCTGATTTTGTGGTTGCATTTTTGTGGCTTAACATTCCACATGTCAGAAGAAACATCGGCCTCCCCACCCTGCCTAAATCCTCCCCTGGTTAAATTGATCACATGTGTGGCACACAAACTGAATGGCCACATGCAAACATCTCATCTCTGATGGGCTGAATCCTGTTTATCCTTAAAATAAAAGGGAGTCTAATCATCCTATCCTCACTTCTGCAATGTGAATTTCTTCCTAAAATGCCACTGGAATAATTCTGTCTACCACAAAAAAATACCATAGAAAAAACCCAAAGAAAACACCACAACATTATCCTAGATCCCAGCAGCTATTTACTAAACATTCCTTTATCTAAGCAAACAAAAAAACCTCAAAGCTACTCCCTCCCTGAACACACACATGTAAGAGATTTGGATGTGATTTGAGTTGGAGTGGTGTTCTACTGCCCATTGGTTTGTAGCCAGGACGCCACCCTGGAGCTCAATCCTTCAATGAATCCAGAATTTGCCTGTCTACAATTAGACAACTGGCTTATTTGATTCCATAATGATGAGAACCAGAGGATCAGCACCATTCAAAACCCTTCTTGCAACTCATGATACCAAGCCCCACCAACCCCTACAACACTTTAGATTATTCCATGGTAATTTCTCCTATCAGGAGTAGCCAGGCTAGTCTTAGGCTGGAGGATGCTCAGTGCCCTGAGAGGAACATTACAGATAAATTAACATTCTGTGGAGCTTGTTTGGGTGGGGAAGGCTTCATTACATTTTGCGGTTGATGCAGAGCAAAGCTCCCTTAGATATCCTTCTGTTAGACAGTGTCTTGCCCTTCTGGGATGAGCAACCAATGCCAGGCTCTGCCTTTTCACACCCTCTGAAGCGTGAAAGAAAAAATATCTCTATTGCTCTCAGGTTTGGCAATGTAGCATAATAAAAACCATTTTAATAGAAAGCAGCCTCCCAAGAATCACAGAAGATCCACGAACTGACTTCCCCACACACGCTGCTCGTACTTCTGGTCTTTACCACACAGTCTGGTGGCTTTTCCTGAGCTTTGAGCCGCATCAACTGCACAAAAGCCGCAGAAAAGCTCCAGCTCTGTGCTGCCCTGGTGTCATCCCGTGAACCTGCCTTTCCCAAAACAAAAAGCTGCCAAACTGATGGAGAGGTCTGATGAAATTGACACCACATGCCTCCTCCACCCAGGTCAGCCAGGACAGGCTGATGGGAGCTCTTACAGCTGGAGGCTCCGTCAGCGTGTGATACCAAAGCACATCTGATGGTACAGAAGGGTGTGCCAAATAGCAGGATTGTAGCCTTCCTCTAACATACCAAATAACAAGGCAAACTCAAACTAAATTAGAAGGCAAATGGTGGATTAAGTTAATATAACAATCGTCATATGTATTAAATTTGGTATTTTACTACACCAGGATGTTAGTAATAAAAACAATCCTTTCACTGCTCAGCCTCATAAACCCACAAAAGAAAGTGTGTTCATCAGATCCCTCTGTCCTACCATCCAGGAGATGGTTTGTAGCAGGAGACCACATGAAAATGAGAGTAAAGACAAGTGCAAAGTAGGTTAAAACACTCCCAAATTAGCTGTCTGCATCCAGTTATATCAATGACAGCATTTTCAGCCCAGCTGGTAATCAGCTGCTAGAGGACGTGGAGAAAAGATGGTGAACCAGAATAACAGCAATTTATTGATTAGAAGTTGCACTTCATTAGAACAATCTGCTATTAAATTCCACAGTGCTTTTCTCTTGCAGAACTAAACAGCTATTAATTTTCACAATGAACATTGAATCTGCCTAATTAAATAATTTCTAAAGCAATATTTTTCTTCTGGGAAATGCTGTCACAGCTCCAAAATATTTTGCAGATGATGTCAGTTTTGACAAATTATTGAAAGGGAAAATTCAATTTCAATCAGTTGGACACCATAATGTCGCTGTTAGAATTTTCATAATTTCTAATAGCATTCATTTACTTTTTGAATAACATTCACTTTTGAATGGCATGTTATTTTAAAATGTTAATATCAATGTTAAAATATTTCCACATATCATACTGTTGCATGATGGCAAATATGCTATCTTCAGTGCTTGGCAGTGTTTGGTCATCCTCAAGAGGGAAACAAAGTCAGGTTTCCACTGAGGTTCATTCTGGAGCAGGCTGGAATTTCTGTTCCAAAACTTTTTAAGAACTACTTTCTTGATTCATCTTAGAGTACAAACATTTCTTTCCTGAGAAAAAGCAGGAAGAGAAATCCCAGGTTTCAACATCTCGCGTGTGTAGTGATAACAGCATCCATTTCCACTGATTTTCAACCACTGTTTAGGAAGGTGTTGGAAAGAAGCCAGGAGGAGAATTCTCCTCTGGTGTCACAGATTCCTGCAGAATACACAGCACAGTAATGGACAGCTGCAGTTTTACCTTCTTCAGTAGGCATGGCCTGGGGGTTTGCCCAAAACACAGGAACCCTCCCAACATCTCCTGTTGACTAATCCACCTCTCCATGGAGGAGCATTCCCTTCAGGCCATGCTTCTGCAGCTGGGTACAGGGATCCCAGCACCTGGCATGTGGGAATTACAGCTGCTTCTTCACACTGAATTTTTGCATCATGTCTTAGATGTTTCGAAGTGAGATGCCTCAGTCTTTGCAGTCCCTGATGAGAGCTCAACCATGGGCAGCCCTGGCAGACAAGTCCAGCTACAGGCAGTGAAGAACAAGGACACAGAAGAATGAGGCTTGGCCTCCTGATGGAGCAGCTTCCCTTCATGTACTATTGACAGTCAGCAGATCATGAACTCTCTTCACCTTCAATGCTGAGGAAAGCACAGTGGCCTTCTCAAAGCTGGAGACAATAGAGAGTAAAGGAACGTGGGCAGCACCTACTCTTAATTCAGACAGTGATGAAACTACACAGCTATCCAACCAAGACAGAGCTTACCAGCTCCTTTATTTGCCCTGACATTCTCTTCTACCATTTCATGTGGCAGAGCTGTTTCATAAATGTAAAGAAAAAGTCTGTGAGTGAATCTGAAAGCTGCTACCCTGAGTGTCAGAAGATGAGTTAACTCCAGAGCAGCTCCAAGAAAACTTTCTGAAATGTTGCCCTCATATTGCAAATGCGTCAATCGTAGAAATTATGCTGTGACACGTCACCTGCTTTATTCTCTTTATAGTGCTTCTCTTTTCATACTGCTTCTCTTTTCAATAATTCACATCATTGGTGAGAAAGAAATGCCCCTGAACAACCTACCCACTGCAAAAATCACACTTCTTGACTATGCAGGAGGAAAACACCTGTGGTGAATGCAGCAAAAGTAAGTACTCATCTACAAATGGCCTCTTTGAGAGGTAAAAGTGTGGTAAAATTTTTCATCAGCCATAGCACCACAGGAAAAAACTCACACCTTCATTTCAAAATGGGAACTGTGGAAGGGAAACTGGTGCAGAATCAGAACTGAGCAAATTATGATTATGAGGCTGGGTTACAAACAAAGACTAGATACTTGCAGAGGTTAATTTAACACAGCTACAAGCAGCTATTTTCCAAAGACTCAAAGCTCAATAAACAACCCTATCTGGTTTATTGTTAACTTTATTATTAACTTTTTTTTTTATCCAGGTGTTTTTGTTCACCCGCTCAGCCTCCAGCAATCAGGCAAGAAAACTTTAAAAACAACTAGTCAAAATCCTATCTAAAATTGTAAAAAAAAAAANNNNAAAGTCCAGGGAGTTCACTGGGTTCGTGGGAAAAAGGTGAAACACATGTAGAGACACCGTGGAGATCTGCAGGAGTAAACTGGCCATCACCCTACAAAATTAGATCCAGGTAGCTCCCACTGCAGGCCCTTTTGTCAGTGTGGAGCAGATGTTGGGAGGAACACAAGTGGTGTGGTGCAGCAGTGAGGGAGAAGCAGGAAAATAAGTCTACAGCAAAGAAACAACAAGGCTGTGAGGAAAAAACCACAAACAACTAAACCCTAAATCCCAACCTTTAATCCACAGCTGGCCTGAAAATGATTTTTACAAGCATTCTTTAAACAAACAAATATTTGTTTTTAGTTCCAGGCACAGGTGTTACAGAGTTAGTAATTTTTTAGGAAAATATTTTAGAGATATTCCCTGTTCCCTCATGAAAGCTTTCCCAAGAATCTACCTACAAGTTTCTGTTTAATGAGTTATTGGACTTTTCATTTTCAGAAAGAGGAATGGGGGAAAAATCTAAATTATTTGTAAAGAGGTTTCTGTTACTCATTTAGAAAATAATGATTTTGTTTAAAAAAATAAATTAAAAAAAAATTAAAAAGCCTCTTTCTCTTCTCATTTCCTGATACTGTAGGTTCAAAATATCAACTGACAGGACAGAAAAGCTGCTGTATGATTTCCAGAGAAAGCTTTGGTTTTGTACTAATGGGGCCACAGCATCTAGAAGAGCAGAAGCAGGAATCCTAGAGCAAGACAAGGTATCTGCTCGGTGCCTCACATTCCCGTGACAGACAGCCTGGCAGGTAAGTGATTTCTTTAATCAAATTGTGCACAAACACCTGTTAGCAAGAAGATAAAATCAAGCACTGCACAAGGATCTTAAAAAGTTGCTTTAAAGCTCTTCTTTTCTAGGATTTCCAAGAACTTATATATTGTATATTATATATATTATATATATATACTGTGAGAGGCTGGAGTCACTTATGGCATGCCCCACTAAAGGCCATCAAGGCAGACTAACTGGTTTGGACCAGTGACTGTCAGTGCAAGGGCGGTTCCACAGGGCTGGAATTTTGTGGCTAAGTCATAAAATGTGGGCTGTAATCACTGCTCAGGATGTGACCCCGTGCCTGATCCAGCCATCAGCGCCGTGACGGGAATTCGGAGGCTTTGGGAAACCCTGCCAAGCCCAGAGCACGCTGCTGCAGACCACTGCAGGGCTTCCCATTCCCTCTACAAACACACCCCAAGAAATCCCTGTGGCCCTGGGACTCACTCCCTCCATCACACCACAGCCTGCTGAAAAGGGAGCCCTCAGCTGCTGCCAGAGATAAGAACATAATCCATGTTCAAGTGTGAGTAAGACATTTCTTCCTGGCAGGATTTGCTCCTCGATTTTCACACAACAGGACAGACCAGCTCGGAGAGGCTAGAGGCACTGGTGATGTGCACAATGAAGGTGAAAACCCCAAATGTGATCAATGTCACGTGTCCTTACAATGACATTGGGACATCTTCCCCTCTGGGAAAGGCTCATACAGTGGAGCCTGCTCCCTGGGGAGAGGAAACACCTCCCTGCACCACTGCACCTGAGGTCAGGGTCCACGAACAGGAGATAGCACAGCAGGTCCAAAATGAAGCCTAGAAAGTTTTCAACCCCATGGCCTAAATCCCTGATTTTCACCAACGTTGCTCATTGGCAACGGTAAGGAAGGAAGGGAGGATTGCAAACAAGCAAGAACCCTATTAACACATGCAAATGTCTGTAAACTAATGAGATTCCAAAGCTACCTTGCTCCCAGAAAGAAATTACCCAAATCAGGTCAATCTGAATAATGATGAGATGACATTTTCTCCTCTAGGGAGGCCAAGCCTACCCACGTGAAGCCGTTTACAGCCCTCTTGTCTGAATGACCACATCAACCTAATAAACTTCAGTTACATCAATATTGTTCCTGTCACTGCACTTAGCATAATTAATACAGATGCAATCAGGATGGAGAGCAAAACACTCTCTGCAAGCACCCCCTCCCCACCCCCAGTGCTGCAGTCAGGCTGGCATTTTAAAAGTGGATTTAATCAAATGTTAATCAGGAGAGAAAAAGTTCAGGCAGGTGCAGCCGCAAATAATCCAACAGGATTAAGGATGTCTGGGTGGCTGATTATCCTGCAGCACAGGAAATGCACATCGTGAGGAGGATGACAATATGTTTCCACCTCCTCCTTTAACAAGGGGCAGTGTAATTATTTGAATATTTATTTTTCCAACGGGAAGCATTTGAAACATTTTGTAACATGTGACCTACCACCTCTCTTCTCCTTGCCTGTGCAAAACAACCTGAAGTTGGAGTGACCCAGTCAAAATGAATTTGTATGAGTACTTTCTCCTGCTTGCATTATCGTTTAATGAAATTCTATTAATAAATGTATGTTATTTTCCCCTTCAGTAACTTACTATCAGTAATGTTAAGGTACAGCCACATTCAAGAGTTTCCCTGCAAGTCTGGCCCTCCAGGGAACATTGTGGATGCTGCCATAGTTTTGTTGGCACCCAAAGAGGAGATTTTAACACGTCTCGCTCCAGGGAACATTGTGGATGATGCCATAGTTTTGTTGGCACCCAAGGAGAAGATTTTAACAAGTCAGCTCCTGNTCCAGGGAACATTGTGGATGATGCCATAGTTTTGTTGGCACCCAAGGAGGATTATTTAACAAGTCTGAGCTCCTACAGAGACCGAGGTGAGTGGAGTGTTACGTGCAAAACCCAACATGCAGGTTTGGGGCAGCCCCTGGGTCCCTGCCCAGTGTTTATCTGCTGCACAAGACAGGACTTGGGGACCTTTTAGCTCCTGGACATCACTGTGGCTGGTCTGTGTCACCAGCTTTACAGCCTGCTCCTTCAGCTCGTTATCAGTCCAGGAGGGAAATGCCAATGGAATAACTCTGGCTGGAGCTGAAACTGAGCAAGAAAAGCTCATTTAGCAAAAGCGCCAAGGGAGGGAGGGAGCGGGGCTGGTGGGGGCACACAGACAAGTGTTCCCATTCAGATGCCAAAACACATGTGAACAGACAATTTATTTACATTAGCCATTTTTTTGGAAGAAGAAATGGGAAGGGGGAGAGGCTGGCTCCACTGTGCATTCTCATGTTCTGTCTCAGCAGATGGAAGCTGCTGGGCCCCGTGCTGCATCCCCTTGGCACCACACCCCTGCCTGATGGTGAGGGGCCAGAGCATCCTGAACAAAATATCACAGCTCCATGGAGCCCTTCCTATGCCAGGCCACTTTGCTGTTGGTGCAACCAGTCCCATCCATCTCCTTTCACTCCCAGTCCCACCACTGGCCTCTCCATGGCTGCTGCTGGAGGACCAGAACTCAGCTCAGGTGGAGCTTGGCCTGCAGACTCTGGTTGCAGAGTGGGATGCAAAGCTACCAGGCTTCATCCCAGAAGGCTTTCAGATGCTTCCAGTGCATCTCTCCAGGCCATTGACAAGGGCAGCTGAAAGGAAGCCCTGCAGCTGGAGGATGGATTATTTACTGAATGTGAAGTCCTGTGAGGGTGTCAGCAACTCCCCCAGCCACACAGCCTGCACCTGAATGTGCACCTGCAAATGGCCCCAAAACCGCACCTGGGCCTCAGTTTCAGACCCTTCTCCCAGGGCAAGGAGACACTGTACAACAAAGTTACAACCTGGAGTACTCACTACATCCCTCAAACACCTCCTATGGAAATAGGACTTGGCTCTAGAGCTCAGCTTCAAGATTCTCTCAGTTTGAGGGTGCTCAGGTTTGCAGCTCCAAGCTTAGGACCACCTGGGCTAACTACAGCAAAGGTAAGGCACAGATCACCCTGTTAGAGCTCATACAAGTGGGATGCAGATGAGTCTTGAAATGGGAAAAAAAGAGCCAGGAAGCTCTTGGTGTTATCTGGATAAACGTGCAGTGGTTACATTTCTGGAAAAACTCCTTACACAAACTTTGATGACACTGCCCAGTAGGCTCAAGACAAGTTCAGAATAAAAGAACAAGCTACATTTCGAAGATGGTGGGAATTCATGCTATTTCACCTCTCCAAGGCACGAGCTTATCTTGGGTGTATCACAGAAGGGAACAGCTAAGCAGTGCCATGTGGCTGATAATGAAGAGCCAAGAAACCAGACTGATGTCTGGATGCCAAGCATCTCACAGGCCCAAAGGGATGAATAATATCTTTTCATGTGGACTCGTAACTAATTTTTTATATGTGATATTGTAAAATTAAAGTTCAAGATAAAAACCACCATTATATAATTATAAACCTGCTCATGTTGGTATTCCAGTAAAGGAATGCAAAACTTTTAACTGAACTTCCTTCACAAAATACATTTTTCACCTATAAATAATTTTAATTTTAAACAAATGAAATTTTCCAAGAGGAAATTATTACCTGAAATTTTATGCATCAGGTCTTGTTTTCAGTTTGCAAAAAAGAATTTTTAGAAGAAGAAAAAAAAAATAAAACGACCTAAAAATCCCAAGTTCCCCATTAGACTTTAAATTTAGTATCTGAAACAAATTCAGGACTTAGTGCTCCCTGTCTGATCTCACAAACTGCTGAACTCAGCTCCATAAAAACCAGGATGTCTATCCTTGGGAGAGCTCCTTGTAAATCCTTAAACCTACTGGGGACTGGACAGGTGAGGTAAGTAATGAGCATGGGGGTTTTTTCATGTAATTTTTCTCCATGTTTCCCAAACTCAAAATACCTCAGGGTTCCCAACCTTCTTGGTTAGCTCAGACACACACAAAGGTGCAGAAACAGCTGACTGGAGAGAATGGGAACCAGAAGAAATTTAACTGGAAACTGATGCCACATGATCCATGGCTGTGGGGAGCCCTGTGAGCATTCCCTGGGCCAATGCTGGCTCACACCAAGCTGCCCCACAGAGACAGCAGCACAGGTGCTGGCTCAGAACCTGCTCCCTGGCAATAATGCACATTGTAAATGTGAAATATTTACCAGGGTGACCAGGCTGAGAAGGGGCTAAACCTCCAGCACGCTCAGCCCCTTATGAAATCAAGAGCAGCAAGTCTGATAGCAGCAGTTCCCTCACTAAACCTACAGGGAACCACTTAAAATTGCAGTTTAAGGAAGTTTTAGGCACACACCTTTGTCCATCCCTGGAAGTGGTCAAGACCAGATTGGATGGGGCTCTGAGCAGCCTGGTCCTTTGAAAGGTGTCCCTGCCCATGGCAGGGCAGTTTGGGACAAGATCATCTTCAAGGTTCCTTTCAACCTAAACCACCCTGTGATTCTATGATCCATCTTATCCAGCAAAACTCATGAGCACATGTTCAACTTTAAGCAATGTTTATGTCAAAATGAAGCCAATTTGAAGGTAAGCATATGCCCAAAGTGCAGCAGGTGCTGAGGAGAGTCAGCAAAAGGGAAAGGACATCTGTCCTGGGAGTGGAATGTTTTTCATTTTGTAGTCCCTCCCAACATCCAGAGTTGAGGGTCTTGCCTCTGATTTTAGCTACTCCTCTAAACTACTTAGCTACAGTTTATAAATTAGTAATTACTACTAAAATAGAACTGATTTTTTAATATTTTTTTTTGCCACAGCTGCATGTATTACCCAAGTGCATAAACATTGTGCTAACCAGATCACCTGACTCAGGTCTGTTTTTTATCACAGCAAACATGCTACAGATCTATAATCACAACCATGCCTCTCCACATGATTTGTGGGAACTCTGTTAACTGTTCATGCTAAAAATAGTCTTATTCTTTTAAATTTAGCAGCATCACAATATCCCACGAGATTGTCAATGTTGGATTCAGGGCACTGCAGTTACTGGGAAGTTGAATAGAAGTTTGGGTTCATATTCCTTGATACACTGCAAGAGCCCACCCAAGCTCTTCTCTCTCTGGGCTAAGTTGTGCTGTCAGCTTGGAGCTGATTTTGGGTACATGGGAACGGTCCATCAGGAATAGGCTGAGCCCACCAAACACCAGGGCAACTGTGTAGGGATCCTTTCCCCTGACCCCCTCCCAGCCTCCAGCCTTTTGGAGCTCAGCAGCTTCCAGAGCCATGTGAAATCTTTGGATCTAGTAATTCTCAGTGGATTTACTTCCAATCCAACACCAGCCAAAGCTGAGTTGGACCTAACAGCCATTTTTGGGGTTTTTTTTGTGAGAAATTGTAAGCTCAATAACACCTGGTTACTGTGGCATTAGGACATGCAGGTGTGTCTTAATTTTTATGTAGATACACACACACAGAGAAACATCATAGAATATATTAGAAAGATATGTTTTATTTGGAGGGGTGCAAATCCTCAGCTGTGAGCAGCAGCAATAGCATGGAAACAGTCAAGGCCATAACTGGACTTCAGAACACCCACGATCAGTTCCTAAATCTGCCACAGATTTTCTGGTTTGCTTTGGGCATATTAATTGAGTCTCTTACCTGTCAACTAGGAAAAATTATGCTGGTTTGCTCCCCTCATGAGGTCCACAGTGTGCACCAATTCCCAGCCCAGATTTTGCCTAACTTTAGGTGTTTAACCACGGCACTTTACCTAAGGCTCCATTAAAGTCCATGCAGAGAGACAGATGCTGTGATACTGAGACCAATCTCCTAAGAGAGCTGAAGTTTTCTCTGGAGAGGTTTACTTCCTACCTGATATATTCAGGAGAAATCCTATAATGTTTGAATAACTAAAATAATTTGCTGGAGTACCTGGAGCCAGCTACCATGAATATCCAGGTCTTCGCATTTAAAACCATGAGCTGATACAAAGAAAATTTCCAGTAACAGAATGGAACAACTGCATCCCACCTGCTGAGCCACAGCCCAGGGTAGCTATCACTTGGATATGCATTCATGGCAGTGCCTGAGGATAGCAGATGTGAAACCCACAGGCCAAATGCATCCAGATGCAAAGCACTGGCCTTACCAGCATCACACTGACTTTCCCATTGGCAGTCCCATCAGACTTTTGCCCTGCATGGAGGTTATAACCTGCAGCTTCCACATCAGTTATATTTATATTACAATAACTCAACAGCTGAAAGATTTCTGTTGGTTTAGCAATACTTCTGAATAAGTACTTTGGTGCAGCTTAGTTTCATTCCTGCTCACATATACAATCTAAGTGTTTGTTTTTTTTAAATTCTCTTACTCACACACATCCTTGCATGCCCTTACACACTTTTACACACTCATTAATACTTTTACACACTCTCTTGCTCTAACAAGAGCCCTGCTACCTTCTGTGATGCCCATGGCTAAGGCACAGATTGATGTTACATTCTCTGCTCTGCTGTTCATCTGTAGCATAGATCGTTTATCTCCCAGAGTATGTTTTGCAACAGCCATAAACCTCACCTCAGCAAAAAGCATCTGAGCAATGCTTGGACAGGGAGTTGTAAGCAGCCATGGCAAACAGCAGCCACCTGGCTCGCGTCCCAGTGCTCTTCCATCCGAGCAGCTCAGTTCTTTGGTGGCCACTTAGAGTTGTATTTTATTTATATAGTGCTGCTAAACCTCATCTTTATTTGCTCATGTAAATTGCCTGAGTAGCCCTGGACTTGGAAGGGAAACACATTTTCTTCCCTGACAAAGAAACAGATGATCTCACTGGCAAATGGGACACATACAGCATTGTGTTTACTCTGGAGTAAGCTTGCTTTCCAATCAAGCCACTTGACTTATCAAGCTTTTCCCCTCCCTTCTCTATTATGGGGAAGTCTCCTGTCAATGAGAAGAGGATGTCCTTCTCCACCTCGTGCCGTTTCCCATTCCCCTGCTGTAGGGTTGCTGCCCTGGTTGCCATGGCAGAGCCTTTAAGAGTGGTGCTGACAGGTCACACGCTGAAGAGGTCTGATCCCACCATAATGCACATGGAAATCAATAGGATTCAGCTCCTCCTAATGAAGGCATGAACTTACAAGACAGACTGTCTCTTTGTGCTCAATGAACATAGAAAAGGTCTCTAAAGCCAGGCTTGCACTGAAATTCAGCCAGGTTTTTAAACTGCTGTCTAAGGGCTCAGGCCTTTTGAAAATCCAGCCCTCAGCAAAGCCTCTGGTTATGGAGCACTTAACATCTATTTGATCAAAGAGTCAAATGGTCTCAAGATTTTGGATACATGGAAATCTGTCCCTTGGTACTGCATATACTGAATCCTAAGAGCAAAATCCTCCAATTCAATTTGCAGCAACAGATAATGCACAGTAATCTGCTACTGGAGAATGCTTCTGGAATAACTCTTCCTGGGCATGTTCCAACCATCACCATCCTCCTGCAAGAAATTACTCCAAAAGCAAACAATAAACTCAACTCCCTGTGTTAACCTGGGAATCAGAAATGGACGTGAGCTTCTGTATTCCACATCTTAAATGGATCTAGCCACCAGCAGGCAAATAGCTATTTGCAAAGGAAAAAGTGTAAAGCCTCATGGCATAAAATACTGATAGCACTGTGCTGTGTTTGGCACTGGAATGGGCTGCCCTGGGAGGTGGTGGAGTCACTGTCTCTGGAAGGTGACTTAAGGGAAGGCTGGATGTGGCACTCAGTGCCATGGTCTGGCTGACAAGGTGGTGTTGGGTCATAGCTCAGACTGGGTGATCTCAAAGGTCTTTTCCAACCTAGTTAATTCTGTGATTTTCTGTTTCTTTTTTCCCCTGGTGAACCTGTCACTTATATTCCTGCAAAAACACACCATGGATTTGCATTCTGGAGTGAAGGACCATTTTGTCACAAGCCTCTCTTTCAGCTCTTCCCAGGAGACTCTGGTCCTTGGGACAAGTGGATACCAGCACTTCCCAAATTGTGGAAGGCTCATCCTGCCATTTAACTCCACAGCAACTCTTTTTAAGTTTGGACAATCTTTTCAGTCCACAAAACATAAGGTAACCTTACAAGCCCTCTTTGCTGAATTTTCTCTATTGCAGCTGATATCCATCTGACTTAAAAAGGACTAAGTCAACTGAATGTCAGAGTTGAAGAAATCATGGAATCATCACTAGTCTGAGCCCTGATTATCCAAAATGCACGATCACACACAGGGAATCATTTCAAATACAGTTCTCTGTTCACAGAACACGTGACCACAGGTGCTCCTCTCCTAATTCATGACCTGTTGCTGTGACACTCCACACAACCTCTGTTCCTTGCTGTTATTAATTAGCAGGACAGTTTTCAGACTGGGGACTGCTGCCACGAGTGTTACCACAGCTATGAGCTAACACATTTGGAGACTCATAGTTAAATGAATTGCACATGCTACCTGGTAGTGCCATTAGAGTCCAGGGCTTTTTACAGCTTTTTCCTCCCTTTTATTTCCTCTTCTCAAGAACAGACTTTCTGGCAGTTGTAGACCTGTAGATAAAACCATGTGAAGTGCGTTCACATGGAGGAGTGCAGAAAGGCACCTTTTGTAAGAGCTTGCACAGTTGAGTACACAGTGTTATCTCCAGCCATGTGCTGATTCACTTGTGTATCTGGGTTATTCTCAGCCATAAAAATATCTGTGAACACACAGGAATCTTGTGATTGTTTAAATGGCAGTGCAAAAAACCTACTAGAGAGAGAACAGGACCCACAGGTCCCCAAAGCACACTGTGTGTGCCAGCTCTCCTGAAGGTAGTGAAAGTAATTCTGCAGATCTAAACAAACCCCAGCACAAAATCTCCACTTCAGCTGTTCTTCCATAAGACTGGGACGCATCACCCCCAAATATCTTTCTGACAGGCAATGTTATAGTCCCTGAAATTCATTCTGCTGTCCTTTATTTTGCTGCAGTGTTCAACAGAGAAGGTAGAGAGCAAAACTCCCCACTCCTCTGCACATGAATTATTGTGCAATGTCTCGGAGGCAGAGCTCATAACATTCCTTTTATACATCCGCCTCAGCTTAAACCTGTTCCTGGGGTTATCTGTGCGATGCAGGGAGGAACAGTGTGAAAACAGCTGTAGGATATGCTTGGGTGCAGAGGGATGAAGGGTTTCCTTCCCTGGCATCACAACCAGTTGTGCTGTACACGCAGGTGAGCCCTGGACAAAGCTAACTGAAGCCAACAGCCAAGTCTCCTCAGCCACAATATCAAAAGAGCAATCGACTGAGAACACATTCTGCTGCACTATTTCGGCTGCATGCTTCAGCAATCCTGACTGATCTTCCACCCAGGGGAGAAGGATGGAAAAAAATGGAGTAAGAAATTCCAGCAACATCTGAACTGAATATATAGCTGTTGGCAGCTTTTGGTTTTGTGTTTTACCCTGAGCTTTCACTGGCAAGAGACAGTAAATTCACAAGCTTTTTCCAAGGAACCCAAGAGAGGAGGGAATCTGCTTGACAGAGTTATATCTCTGGCAAGGAGCAGTGCTGATAATCACTTTCACTGGAGATGCTGTAAAGTGGTTCATAACTCATTTCTTTTGTACAATAAGTGCAGGACAATTAAATCCAGCACTCTTCGATACTGTGCACAGAACTGTGGGACAATCCATCACTGCCTGCTTAAACACAACAGCGTAGAATGAACCCACCCAAAACAAAGAACAAAAAAAGCAAATGTGCTTGGGTAAAGTGCCTCATCCCATTTTCCCACGGTCACAGTGATCCCAGGCTGTAACTAGACTGCACTTAGCTCCTTCCCTTTTAAGACTCAGATTTTTATTTGCCTGCGTTCACTTCCCTTTCTCACCCAGCAGGAAGAGATTTTGAACACAACTGTGTTTGTATTTGGCTAATACAAGACCTGTGCCCATGCCATACTGGACTGGTACCCAGCCTCCTCCCTGCTGGCCCCCTGATGAAACCCAATCAGCAATCTCCTTCATTTCAGCCCAATTTTGGCAAAGCCTTCTTGTTTCGTCCACCATATCGAGTGGAAGCAGAGGAGGAGCTGAGAGCCTATCTGGCCTGAGAATGCTAAATGCTTAATTTCAGTAGAAAAAAAATCATTTAAATCCAACTCCTTTATTCCTGATCAGCGTAATCAGCGAAGTGTGTTTTTCCTACAGATCCATGCTTGGAAAACAAGCTGCCTTTCCAGTACCTAGGAAAGACTGAGTTCCAGTTTATATCACAGTATTTTCCTGAATGGCAACATTACCAGAAGTTTCCTCCTCCTGCCAAAGCCACCTCTTTCCAAGTAGGAACATAACCACAGGAACTTCCACTTTCAATCAAAATTCCAGGGAAACCAGCCTATGGGTTGCAGAGTTCCTAGCAGTGTTGAGTAGAGCTAGGTTGGTGCCTCTGATGGAAACTGGAACCAAGTTTCCTCCCTGACTACATCAAGTTTGAGGGCTCTCACCCCCCTGCTGTTACACTTCCCAGGCTATCATCACTGACCTCTCCTGAAGCTGCCCAGGGCACTCTGGTACCCAGATCTGTGCAAGAAAGCTCCCAAAATTAACAGAGGGTCCTTAATGGCTTTTTGGGGAAATCACAGATTTTAACAAAAAGTCAGTTTAAGGCAGCAGCCTTTGTCCAGGATAAGAGCTTGTCGAGACCTCAGCCAACACTGCCACAGGCAATGATCTTCCAACAGATCTCAAACCTGACCTTTTCAAGTGAGATGTTTTTGTCAGATCCAAAGAGGAGAATTAAATGATTCAGGGCCACACAAGGCTCTGTCACACAGGTCTGAAACCAGGCTGACAGGACACAGTAACCTGGGGATGAAAAACAGTAATGGGGAACCTGCAGCATTCCTGCTTGCAAACATTAAAAAAAGAGACAAAAAAGTGCATGCAAACATATTTCAGCCTGCCTTGTTTGCAAGCTGTTGGCTTTGTGCTGTTTGCCATTCTTGGGATGCAATTAGACATCAGCATCCCTTGGCTTGTTCATACAGTGACTAAGATTAAGAACAATATCAAAAAGAATAACAAATAGGACAGCAACTAATGAGCAATAAAAACACATCCACAAGCCAGTATCTTTGTGTTCTGCCTTATATTGAAAAATAATTGCTTTCCACCAAAGTGACATAATCACACTCTCTTTATGGACAATAAGGACCAAAAGAAGGAAAAAAACCATTTTTTAAAATGTCATTTCTTACACAAAATAAATTCTTCAAGATGTGTTTCCATGTCTAATCTATAAAATTGGGGGGAAAAAAGCATTTGAGAAAGCCAGGTTTGTTTAATTAAGTATTCTACAGGAAGAAATTACTAAAGAAATGATCGAAACCATTTGGTATCCTCAAGTTGTGCAATATTTACACTGTATAAATACGACAATTTCATTTTAAGCTTGCTTCCAAAAACCACGATGCTTACAGGATCCTGCTGTCTCTTTGTGTCTATGTTTTTGTTTTTATGATCTCCCTTGAAATATTCTGAACCCATGGGCAAACTTCAAATCTATTAGACAGAAGAGCAGCTGTCTCCAAGAGAGCTCTTTCTTATATATTTTATGAATACAGATGGCTGAATAGAGACTCACTGATCTCTCCCGTGGAAAGAAAAGTTGCAGAGTGAGACTTTTTAGGGACATCAGAGACCCATAAAGATAATACAAATGCCCTAATTCATAGAAATGACTCAGCTACAGTTCAAACCTTATTATTCTGCTGGGAATCCAAGCAAATGACCTAAATCCATAGGAAACTAGGCTTCATTAATGTTGCTCCTCACAGTAAGTGCTTGAGGATCAGAGGTTTAGGTCTAAGTGGCTTCATGTGAACCAAAGTTTAGGTGGTTAGTGCCCTCAGCCTGGGATCTCACTTAATCTGTGCATCTGCTGAATCCAAACCAGCTAAGCCCCTCTTGGGGCTTCTCCACCTGATGTTGACACCACCCTAACAAAGTGCAGCCTCGGGTGAGTTGTATGAAAGTTCTGAGTCTCCGTGGGGCAGTACAGCAGCACTTACTTCATGCAATAACCAGGACTGTCCTGCAAACTGAGCTTTAAAATAAATGTTCGACGCAAAACTGGGGTCTTTCCTGCAAGGGGAAGAAATGGATTCCTCTGGCCATCTTCAGCCTTCTGTAAAACCCAGCTCAAAACAAAAAAAGCTACTCTTTCATTATTTAACTTCCTACTGCTTTATGTTCTTGTTCTTTATTTCTCATGCCCACACTTTATACTGAAGGAGTTAAAAATTAGTACTTGTGGCCCATGGTTTGAAGTTCACAGTTAAACATATAAGGTCCAGAAAAAAACAGGATGAAATTCCAGGAGACCAAAGCAATTAATCTAACAGCCTCTTCTGACATTAAAAGTTTTGAGGCTATCTCTTGATTGGTTTTTGATTGTTTCAATTTTTCAAATACTTATAACCATCTAAAGTATTATTAATTTTTCTCCTTTTATTAAATAAAAAAGCAAGTGAATATAGGGATAAGGAAATTAATCCTGGATTCTACTAAAATATCAAGAGTAATTTTACCAAATGTCAGTCTCCTCAAGCTGCGTGTATTTATTTAATCCATTTTGGTTAACAGCAGACTGAGGGGGTAACTTTCAGGCGAGGAGTTTCGCAAATATTTTAAGTAGAGTTTTAATTGACCCAGTTTGACATTAAAAGCACTTTTTAAACTCTTGATATTGTTAGCCATTTAAGATAAGTGGCAATAAATACAGATTAATTGTAGCACATGAAATGAAACCTCGGGGCTGCGGCGGGCCGGTGAAAAGGCCCTTTGTGAGGCAGGGAGGTGCAGGATCGTGTGCTGGGCTTAGGCTGACAGAATCCCCCGTCAGGCTCAGCCAGGCTTTTGGTAGCTCACGCTGGGACCCACGGCAAAGACAACAAACTTTGGGCAAAGGCAAGCGGGGTGATTGGCAGCTCAGAAGGAAAACAAAAGCGCCAGGACCAAGGGCTCCCTTCTGGTGGGAGCGCGGTGCGGGGCAGGACTTAAAACGGAGCCAACACTGGGGCTTTCATTGTGTGGGAGATGATTGAACTGGGAATGTAAATTCAGGAAGACAACTTCTAAGATGCTGGTGTTTCAGAGAAATGCTGAGTAAATACTACAGACCCGGTGAGTGACCCCACAGGGGAGACTATCTGGTGAGTCTCTCCATAATGCTAAAATAACAAAACAGAAAACCCACCCGCACGCCTTCTTATTTGTCTCTAAATCTTGCATGCAAAAAAATGAAGAGATATCAGAATGTTTTTTCAAAGGGTCTTCAGGCCCAAAACACTCCTCACTGAGAGCATTTACACAGACTTGGCCTGGCTCAAAGAGAACAGCGAAAAATCAGACAGATGGGATGACAAAACATTTTAACTTTTCTTGGTTTTGACTGCTTCTTCCCTTGCAAAAGGGGTAACCTTACCTGATGAACAGAAATGAGAGACTGCTCTCCTGTCTGCAGTTGCCTCCAGGCAGACCAGGCTGTGAATGACTGTGCTGGCACTGAAGTGGCTTTGGCTGCCTCAAGCCAAGAGGAGAGGAGAGATGGAAACTCTTTACACTTCTGCATGTCCAAATCCACCTCTTCCATGCAACCACAGAGATGGAGAGTTCGGCCTCAGCACTGGGGTTCACAGGGACAGCAGCACAGTGGACAAAATGTTTGGGAAACCTTGGGCTCCAACCATTACACACGACAGGATGTGGAAGCTGCACGTGGTGGGGTGCTACAGCTCCTTCTCCAAAAGAAACCTAGCCCTGGATGAGTTTTCCAGAGCTGGTGGCAGAAGACTTTCTTCCCCCCCTTGAGACGGCACCAGGACGCTCTCCAAGGCATGACAGAAAGCAATCCTGTGTCAGTCTTCTGCTTGCAAATTTGCCTGAGGACTTTGCATTGCACTACCATTGGCAGCAATGCAAAATGTTGCTCAGGGAATGCTCAGTGCCCCGAGCAGCTTGTTCGGGGTCAGGTAGAGGTAAGGACAGAACACCCTGAATTCTTGACTCCTGCTCTCAGGGTTCAATAAATCCCACTCATCTGAAAGTCAGGCATCTGTTGGAGGCCAGTTTTCTAGGTTTCCTCTGTGGTCAATGGAAAGATATCTCCAGAAGGAATTCCTTCCATGTTAAAATACGCATCTGAGGTAAGTGGGAGGATTAATCCTCTGATTGGTTTAAAGGAACTGATGGTCTTATACAGAACACACACTGAACTTTCAGACACCTAGAGTTCAAGAGGGAGAGTCCCACCCCAACAGCTGTCTCTGTTACTAAGACACTATACATACTTTTCAACCTCAAGCAAAAAAGAGTAAAATTAAGAACTAACCCTGGTTTGGCTTTTCTGATCCCCATCTGTATTTTTCTTTGGAAAGGTTTCAAGTACTCTCCTCATCACAATGTTTGTGGAGCATCTTCTCCAACTGCTATGTGACAACCACTCCTTTATCTGATGAGCTAAAGTTGCAACCCCCTTTCCTCCTGGTCATGCTTTACTCTTTCCTTTGTTTCTTAGTTTTGTTCCCCACTGCCAGAGAGCTGCTTCAGCTCTCAAGGGAATGACCTTGGTTCTTGGGAAAGTGTTCTTGAACTCTGCAGACAGGAATGCTGCCCCAGGCTGCCTCCTGGACTCACAGGAGTTTCTGATGCTCTTTTCACCCCTTGTCCACTTAAGAACATTTTTGGGCATGGTTGATGGCACACTTGGCCAATTAGCAGTAGTGAGGCTGCACAGTTTGAGTGCCCACGACTCATTAGGTTTATAGAGTCCTGGAGCCATGCCTCGGTCACATTTATTAACTTGCTCCCTGCTACTGCTCTGGCCTTGAGAATGAACACCTCATTAGAGGGCAGCCCAGAGGTGATGTGGCTCCTCAGAAACTCTAAACAATAACTACTTGCTGTAAACATCATCATTACATTTAAACCATGCCATGTCTGATCTGTTTACTACACACCAAACCCTCCCTTGTGCAGAGGAACCAGAAAACTGCTGCTGTCTGTGGGGAGGTGGCTCACCTCCCTCTCCCACTGGGATTTTCTGAGCTCTAATAAAAGTTGAGCTCACGCTGTGCCCCTTCAGTGGACGCACACAACAAATGTCTTTTTCTTCTATCCAATCACTTGTTTTCATGAAGCATGCAAGAACTTATTATCTTGGAGACTCAGCCATCTGTCAGGTTTGGTTATAATCAGCCAACAGATGAAAAATTTACGAGGGCGAAGGACATAGTCACACACACCTATATATACACGCACACATACTCACAAACACTGCCATTGCCTAAGCCTCATTTCTTTAGGAAACCAGATTAAAAATAGCATTGATGTCAATAATGAAGTCTTTATTTCTTTGGCAGATCTCTGTTCCTTTTAAACCAATCCTCCCAGTGAGAGGTACTGCAGAATTTTCAACTGGAACCAGACCAGATCGCTAAGTGATAAGAACCTCACAGCAGTTTCACTGTACCTCAAACACCTCAAGGAAAAACACAAAGTGAATGTGGATTCTGTATAAATACAGAAAACTGGTGCTGAATTTCATACCGAGTTAACCCAGTGGTGGCATTTCTCTCCATTTACCTACAGAGTACAAATGCTATTTTAAAAAGTTTGCAAACCTCAGTATTTAAGGTATTTCCCATAATAAAGTACAGAAAAATATTCAAAAAGACTTAAGTTATTAATTTAAATACAAGTCACATAGGTTTCAGTCCTGCAACATTATTCCAGGAAAATGGTAGGAGATTCCACTTGTCTGACAGAGAGTTCCAAAGTCTAACTCCACCAAAATGTTGTGTTTAAATTAAAGAGGTGTTTGGAAGTTCTCTGGCAGAGTAACTGTCTGGCGATGAGCAAAATTTTATCTAAGCATTTGGTAGGTCTCATTGATTATCTCCTGCAAACTAGAAGTTCCAAGGTAGATTTATCTGGATTTTTGTTTATTCACCTACCTCTTCATTCCCACTGCCTGCCTGGAAGTTGACTGGGAGAACAGCCTGGTAGTTCTGAAATCACATTTTGCCATATTTCAGTTCACAACTCTTTAGCAAACTTTTCTAGGAGGAAGGCCTTGTCTACCTCCAAGACAGTCCATTTTTGCCAAGAATTAACATATTTTCCAGTTTTGTGAGTAATCTCTTCAAAACCCCAATTTGAAACAGCAATGAATCTGGGTCTCTACTGAAGAGAGCAAGAAAGGGAGCTGAGATTCAGGCACGATCCCGAACGTCTTCCAGTTTCAGATGGCAGCTCAGCTATTGGACTTGGGCTGGAGCCCAGATTCAGTTGCCACCAGAGTAATTTTGTCCAAGAGACCTCTGTTGCTTTCTGCAGGCCTCTATAAAATGCCTGAACGGTGGCAGAGTTTGTGTTTTGAATGTCTAAGAGAGGTGAATAACTGAAGTTTACGACATCTCGTCTTGCCGGCTGGAGCTTTTAATTATTTCCCTTCTGCCCCTCTAAGTAATTCTACCTTCACTTTACATTTCTGATGTTTAAATATTGTTTTTGGGCAGAGGTGTACTGTGCATACATTTTCTTTTCCTTGACACATCTCTTCTGATCTACCAGAGAAAATAACAATGGAACTGGGATTTAATAGGCTTATAAAGAGGGTATTGATGTGAAAGTAGCAGCCTAGATTAAAGACCTGGAATGACAAATAAATAATGTCTCATCCAGGTGCACATGCCACTCACCTTGATGTCAGTTACAGAACTACCATTAATTCCATGTGAGAATAGGATCTGATCCCAAATCCATAAATCCTTTCTCAGCAAGTTTTCTCTGATGATATTCCTGGCACAACCATGACTAAGAAAACCTGAAACTCTCACAAGAACGCCCAGTTTAATGAGATTTCCAGTCCCAGTTTCCATACCAGTAAAAATCCTCAAGAAATCCACATAAATTACAGCCAGGCTTTCTAAAGCTTTCAGTTTCAAATCCACTTTTGCAAAACAACTGACTCCAGCCAACAGTTGTGCCCTGCCTTTCCAGGGCACCAAGACTACCACTGGTTCTTCTCCATATGCAGTGCTCCTGCAGCTTGGCTCTAAAACTGGTCAGAAATGGCGTGAACCTCTAAGAGACCAACACCACAAGCAGTACAAACTGGTTACTAAATTCCTGGCTTTACTAAATTCCCTTTCCAGCTTCTGCTCCAACAGCTGGAGGCTCCAAGAGTGGAGCTGCAGGGAATTCAGCTATGGTGGTCCAGGATGCCTTGGGACATCCCTGCTCCTCCTCCGGAGTATGCACCCAGGCAGGAGGGGCAGAAGAAAGGAATGTGAACTCAGGCCAACCCAATCAACTTGAATTAATTTGAAACATCACTGAAGGATCTTTGCTTGCTCTCCAGGCTCTGAATTCAAGCAAAAGGGATAACCAGATTTCCTTCTGCTCTGGGAAAACACCAGACAGCAGGAGGACGAAAAGTACACTTGGGTGCAGAGACATTTTAATCAGTGCAGGCAGCACACAAAGGTATCCCAGCTGAGACAAGTTCCTTGGATCTTTTGCAATCTGCTTGCCTTTCACAGGAGCATCCCACGGAAACCTCAGTGTTAGAGGAAGGTTGCCAGTCCTTGAGTTCACCTCACTTCTCTTTTAAAATCTTCCCAACAGCACTGTTAGAGCTGGATGGGAACTTTCAGCTGAGTTTTGGGATGGGAAGTGATGAATGGTCTGGCATCCATATATTGATTTCAACGCTCCCATTATGAAATCTAGAGTTATATGGGAGCTCTGCCTGGTCTCCTGAGAGCTTACAGGGTGGCCTGTGGATCCACAGCAAGCTCTTGCATGTGTGAGTGGGTGAAAAAGTATTTCATCCCCTGCTTGAGCCCATTCCTGTTCAGCAGAGTGCTTAAGCCTCTCATGCTTCTTCAGTTCTGAAGAGAAAATTTCCCAAATTATGTCTACATTTTTTACATCTCAGATGTTGAAGAGAAATACAGTAAGGACACAGCCAAAATCCCTGTATTATGGGGCAGGAGGGGCCAATAGAGTTTTCTTTCCTAAGAGAACAGAGAGGCAGAATTAGACTTATACAGTAGAACTCGGCACAGGCATAATAATAAATATGAAATGAAAATGTCAGGGACCCAGAGGAGCTGACATTAATGTATGTGCTTCTTTAAACCCAAATCCTACAGCATACAGGCAACTTTCCCCATTCATCACGGGCAGAATTATACCAAAGGTGGTGAACATAGACACTGCAGTTTGCAAGGCCCATTTTAGCTGCTTTCAGCATTTGTTTGAGTATCTGCAACTGGCAAACAAAGACCTGGGTTTGGGTTTGCACACACTTCCAGTGGAGCAACAACGAAAGCAATGGTGGGCAGTGGCCAGGCAGGGCTCCCTGTTGAGCACAATGAATTCTCCACCAGACCACCAAACTCATTCCAGGGCTTTCCAGCTTACATCAATAGTTTTGGCGATGACAAACCAGGGGAAAAAACAAATTGCAACCTCAAATACTGGAGTATCTTATTTCATCTGCTACCTGTCTTGCCTTCCTGGGTTGGTGCAGGTGATGGAGGCCTCAAGACAGTTCTCACCCTTGCACAGGCTATGCTGTGTTTCTACAATTAGTATCTTATTATACAACAGGAGTTTCTCAAATCAGAATTACAGGAATCAGCCTTCAGAACAGAATTACCCTTTTCACAAAAGGTGGTGCAGGCAGGTTTATTCTGGCCTCCCTAACTGAGGTGCTCTTTACCAATTTAAGCTTCAGGTGAAAAGTAAATATTCAGGGACTTCTAAACCCCAGTATTATACAAGATCAGTGTACATTAAAAAAAGAGTTCTCTTGAATTTTTTTATTTTTTTGAAAGGCTGCAGGCTGGATTTGCACTTGGAACAAGCTTTTCCCCTGTGGAGTATCCCCTGATTTACAACAGAGTGTCTGAAAAGAGAATCAGGCATTGCCCGTATAATGAAGACTTATAAATGAATCAGTTGCATGGTTTTGGTCAAAATTAGCATGCAAGTCTATTTCTAAAAGCAAAGTGATACTTTGCCTTAAAAACTAATAGTAAAAGAAGTCCATACACAAAAACAGGCTGACCTCACTACAAGCATCTGGATGCCCAAATAAACATGAGCAGAGGGAATTCTAGCATCTGCAAACTGTTAATTCACCCTTTTCTTCTCTTTTGTAGACTGGCCAAGTTCAATCTCCTGGTCGCCAACTTCTTGCTCCACTGAGACAGCCCCGTTGATGAACTGTGCTGGTGATGTCAGTAGCACCACTAATCAGCATTGGATCAGAACGCCTGACCCGGGGGGATAAAGTCTCTTTATATTCTAGCCTGAAAGTGCTTTCTTTCTTCTTTTTTTTCCCTCTCCTTTTTCTCCTTTTGTGCTCCACACAGGATCCGAGATGACAAGCGAAAATCGTAAAGAGCTCCACAGTCCTGGTGGGGAGAGGACTGGACTTCCAATGAGTTGGTTCCCAGTGACACAACAGAGGTGTTGGTGCCTGATTTGCACCCAACACTGCCTCAGTTGGGAGTGCAAAGCAGCTATTTGCATATTCAGCATCTGTAAATCCCCATCCCTCAGTGTGCAGTTGGACAGCGGCCTCAAGGCACTTCCCTCCTGAAAAAACACGTCCAAGTAACACATGTGAACCCCAGTGCCAGATCCTGTGGCAGGTGCTAATGGCTTTCAAAAAGGCTCTCAGGATTTTAATTAGTTGAGTTTCAGTTGCTCATAGTATCCATCACTTCCTTTCCTTTTCCAAACTACTGAGTAGAAACATGGTTCTGCAACAAAACCCCACTGCCACCTCTCCTCTGGCCCTTTCCCCGAAATTCAACATCTGTAATGTTCCAGCTCAGTTGTGGTCAGCTCACTACCTGCTGATGAAGCATGTTCAAGCTACATCATCTGGATATCTCCTCAGGCATGCTTCAGTTTTCAGAGAAAAATAAGAACATCTCAGTGGTGATCAAGATCATTGCAGACTTGACTCACCTTGGAGATGTCCACAACTCCTGCTCATTGCAGGAGGTGAAGGGTGTGCCTGCTTCTGTCTTTGGTACACCAAGTATCTAAAATGATGCGTGCTGAAATTCCCTTGGGAATCCTCTGCAGAGAGGAAAAAGGAGATCAGCTGGAGCTGAGGACTGCAAGGAGGAGATTTTATTCTCTTGTTGTGCTCTCGTGCCAGCCTCATCCTATAGAAAAGTCGCACAATTCTTTTTTTCCCTACTGAAAACAGAGTGCAATCCACTTTTGAGCCCCGCTGTGAAGAACCACCAGAGAACATTTACTTTGGAAACAAGTAACTACTGTTTGAGAGCTTGGATTAGATGACCTTTGAAGGTTTCTTTCAACCTAAACTATTCAATGATTCCTGCTAACAGTCTAATTTATGATGATCAGAGTCTTTCCTGATGATGCTCCCTGTCCAGTGATGACTGAGAGAAGTCTGAAGGATGGACAGGGAATTCACCTGTTCTGAGCATGGAAATGATCAAATTCTACTTCTGCTGTTGCTACTCTGGGATGGATTCTTCTGCTTTCATGGCAGCACACAGACACCTACAGCAGAGCCTGTATTTATTTTCTTGCAGAACATCTCAGAAACCTAATCCATCAACAAGTATGTACCTAAACTCAGCCACCTAAGCCTGCAGATGAGCAAGGGTGCTGTGACTTTCACACAAAACAGATCTGTGTTACCACCAGCTTCATCAGGAGCTGTGGGCAATCTGGCTTCCACCACACCACAGGCAGCAGCTGGATTCTCTGACCCCTCAGATGCTGTGGGGGCTGGTGGGATGGTTTAACACGTGCTTTCCTCCACCCTGGAACCAGAGACAATTTTCTTCCCTTCTTGCTGGGAGATGCTATAGTGCTTGCATTTCAACTCTCACTAAAAGAATATTCTCTATGATATATTTATTATTTTAAGAAACAAAACCCCCTGCCTTAAAGCCTACTGATTTGGCTGCTAATAAACATTGTGAACTGGAGCAGCATCTGAATTTCTGAAGCAGTAAATCCAGCTCTCAGCTACAAAACTGACAGCTCTCATAAAAGAAAGAAAGTAAAAAAAATACAAGTAAAACATCCTAAGGAAATTATCGTTCAAATTAACTGCAGACATAAATTTATCCATCTGTTATCATAAGTGTTACTTGAAAATTATTTGTCCATAAAAATGAAATAAACCAGAGTGGGTTTTTTTCTTAAACATTGACTTCATGTGTATGGTCTTAGCTGCCAAAATATTAACTCTTTTTAACAGCCCGTGTGCTCTTGGCTGTGTGTCTTGTTCTTGACTGTAAATGGACCTTTATAAATTGTCTGCATAAATGATGTCTAAGACACTTCACTGTTATTACAGATCAACAATTCCAAGTAAACCATCACGATTTTCAGAGCACAAAGCTCAAGCAAATGCCCAAATTTTACTTGGAAGTACTCTATATAGCTACCTTTATTCATTCAAAGAGAAAAGTTACTCTGCCCATTAAATGAAAAAATATCATTTAACTGCACAAACAATAAATGCTGTTTCATTCCTAGGGTACAGTTACTGTGAATACAGGTATGGTGAGATTTTCACATTAAGTCTGAACATGGTAAACGCTGGCAGGAGTGGAACAAAGTCTACAGAACTGGGTACAGAGCTGGGTCTCTTTTACCCAGAGCCTGTATTTTTCTTGGAGAAAGAAATGAAAGTAGAAAGAATAAATAGCTATTTTCACTTCTACGTGTTTTATAAAGAAATAAATTAGAAGTTTGAATTACTCCAACACATTTAAATAGTAAGTAAAGCCATAGAAGACGGAAAAGGCGGAAATTCATTGAAAAGTCTATTTTTTATTTTTAAGAATGACAGAAAACCAAAGAGATCCTTTTAGAATTGTGTAATTTTCTTTTTCTTTTAATATTTTTGACTGGAACAAAATCCCCCATCTTTCAACAGCACAAAAAAACCTTTGCTTTACTTTATGAAAAACTGTTCTATCTCAGCTTGCTTGGATATTCAAATGCTTGTCCCCTGCCCACTCCTTTGTCCCCAGGATTTGTCTGCTGTTACAGGTCAGACTCAGAACCAGCTCTCCTATGATGCACCCCAAGATCACAGCTCCAAGTGGCACCTAGTGAAACTTCTAGTGGGAATCCCAGAAATTACATCCAAGCACCTGGGATTTTGATTGACATCTGCAAAAATGGACTTGTTTTTCCAAAAGAAAACACAAAAATTCTGTTTTCTACAAACACCCAAAAAGCTATCAGGTGGAAGATTTTGATTAGCCTTCTTTTTAACAGGAAGGCAGGATGAAGAAGGGAGAAAATGCATGTATAAAATAGGTAATAACCAGCCCATAAACACACAGAGCTGCTCAACTAAATTGATTTGCCTGCTGTGTTTCAATCAGCTCAATGGTCACATCTTACACCTGAGGGCTGAGTGGGTATTTCCAGTGGTGACCTGACCTCCAGATCAGCTGGGACCAGGGTGTGGAATCTCTCCCCACAGGAAGATTATTTAGATCTGGTCAGAGGGGTTGCCACATCTCCCTCCACCTGGGTGAGCTGTGTTTTTTTCTGATGGTAAAGTGAATTTTTTGTTATGGGGACTTTATGGGGCTTTACACTCAGCCATGCCTCAGCCCAGAAGGGATTTCTGACCTCACCACTTTCTGCTGACAGGCACCTGCATCTTCCAGCTCAGTGGCACCAGGCTCCTGCACCACCAGGCTGCCAGGGTATCATCATCTTGTTTTTCATTTGAAGCCACTCACTGGATTTTTTTGGGGTATTTTTGTGGGTTTTTTTTTTTGGTTCTACAGTCATGGAGCAGGATGAGCCAAATCTGACTGCAACTTGCAAAGACACCCATGTGGTGTCTTCTGCCTTATTATACTAATTAATTATTAAATGCTACAGAATTCCATCCATGGCACTGGAATCTTAAAATAAGCTGAGGATGATGTCCCAAAAGAGCAACAGATCCTCAGCTGCTGCATGCAGCTGTGCAAAAGCCAGGTAAAACTCCACTACAGAGCATCCACAAGGCACAGCTCCCTGCAGAGAGGCCACCAGAGGAACAGGCAGGGCTGTGCCTTGCAGGGATATTTTCTGGGAGAGATCCTGTTTCCCAGCCCCTTGGCTCCAGTTATACCTGGGAGTAACAGGATACCTCTGAGTCCATATGAATCATCCTGCAGGGCTTGGGGCTTGCTCCTAGAGCAGCCCTGGTCTGTAAAACTGCATTTGTTGAAGTGTTTCCAAGGTGCTTTTCTCATAACTTATTTCTTCCTTAGGAAAATACTTATTTTCCTAATTTTATTTGGCAGCACAGTTTTATCCGATTCTTCCTTTCCCAGAAAGTATGATGGAGATTATGAAATTTGGAAAACAATTCATAATACACATATATAATTTAATTACTATTCATTCATTAGTTCCAACATCCTCAGAATTAAGGGATTAATGCAGAGATCATGCTTGACATAAAGGGCAACATCTTCTGAAGTATATTGTCCAGAACTAAAAAAAAAAAAAAAAGAAAAAAAAAATTTCCCCTTCATCATGTTAGTCTTAGATATACAGAATCTTAAATTGCACTGTTCTAGGAGCAAATAAACTCCCACAGACTCTATCATGCCTATTCTAACCAAAACTGCATTCCTAAAATTTTGCACAGAATTCATGGGAATATGTGAAAGCCTCAACTTTCATAAAAAACATCCTTTACTTTTCTAAAAGCCAAAACCAAACTCTCAAAGTTTTATAAAACAATCTGAATTCATGACCCAAGCACATACCAAAGAAATCCCTCAAAAATTAAAGAACTAGATATAAGGATGCAAAATAAAAGATTTATCAGTAAAAACCACTCTTCTAATTCAGTGCATGGGGGAAAAGAGGAAACAAAAATCCTTCAGGAAAAAAAGCTGCATTTGAATCATAAGAGGAAATGAACTTGCCTGCACTTTGGTCACACAAAAGTTCTGACAGTGAAAAAGATTATTAATTTTCTTAGTGTTTGCTGCATGAAGAAAAAAAACACCCCAGAGAAGAAAGCAGGAATTAATTGTACTTAAAGTAGGAATAGCCTGCAGGGATGGCCCAGTTTGGTGAGAAAAGCCAAAGGGATGCTGGAACAAAGAACCCAAAACAAAAAGCTTTCCTCAGCATCTCCCACATCCCAGTTTTCAATAAACCCTGTCTGTTCTGTCCTGCCACGCTCAGTGCTGGGGAAACAAAACAACCCAGCTACAAAGGCAGCTTTTAACATCACCAGAAAAGGGCCTAAAGGACAAAATGAGGAGCATGGGATGCCCCCTGAGAGTTTCAGGTAGCTGCTCTTTGATGGGGACAGGGAAAGAAAGCTCAAACCACTCAGAAGTTAAAAGTGCCTTTCTAGAGAATGTAATGTGGAATTAGCAGCCATTGGCTTCATTTCACTTCTGTTATTAGCACAAACAAACAGCTGCAGTGGGCTGGATCCATGACCCACCTAGTCCATGGTCTGCAGCTGATGCCCTGGAAAAATCGGTAGAGCACGACAAGTAGGCAGTGATGCCCAGTTTATCCTCTCAGCTCCACTGATGTACTGGTTAAGGGATTTCCAAAACTGGAAACTGTTATCTAAACCATCACATTCAATAATCTCCGATAAACCTTGCTCCCTGGGTTAGACAGGCTGGTTTCTGTGAATGTCTGTCCAATTATGAGCCATCATGATGTATTTTCCTACTGTAAAAACAGTTAAGCAAAACTCCTTGGCCAGAAATATCAGCCAAGCCTGAGATTAAATAAGCTTGGGAAAATTCAGTCCGGATACACTCAAAAAATAAATACATCAAAATGCACGTGTCTCTGCTAAAACCCACAGTCTTTAATCAAAATTCCCACTGAAGTGAGTAGCAAAAGGTGAGTAGTTGCCAAAGTTCATCGCAAGAGCCATGGGATGAGAAGCAAAGTTCTGTCAGAAATGAGAAATTGCCAAGGAGAAGGAGCAGGAGGAGCAGATCGGAGCTCGACACAGCAATCTCAGGCTGCCTTGAGGTCGAGGGAGCTCAAAGAGACACTTAAACTGGTGCTCAGGATTCTGCTGAACACTTATTATTTATAAACTTATCATACAGAAATGTGAATTCCATTGGAAAAGGGAAAAGAGATTAAAAAAGGGAGCGAAAGGACAGTAGCTTTGCTGCATGAAGGCTCACAGTACTGCAGACATCTTTGTTCTGCAGACTTCAGGGAGGGCACTTAAACAGCAAGAGGGACACTTTGGATTTTCCCTTAATGGTTTAAAATGCTGGTATTTAGCTACACACACAACTCATGCACTTGTACAAAGCACCGAAACCAGCCAGTCTGCACAGACACACCACCAAAGCAGCTCAGTGACCCATCAAGAAAGTTTAACTGCAGCAACCCCAAAAGGTTTGAAATCCTGGAGCCACACACACTCTTGTGCCACCAAAGGGTTTGTGTTCTGCCACTCACTGCCATCAGCACCTGAGCTGCAAATTCAAAGGCACCTGAACCATTTTCTATACCACTGGCCAAGCAGCCCACAGGTCTGGGAAGGGAACAAACACAACAGCATGAAAAGTGCTTACAGCTTCACATTTCTACAACCAGATGGAAAATAAAGTGCAGCCTGGCTGGACCTAGATCCACCTCCTACAACAACTCACTCCATTTCAGAAGTGGGTTTGGACAAACAAAAGTCTTTCTGCTTCAAAGAGCAGCCTTGTAAGAAATCTTCCTGCAGGCCCAGAGACCTGAAGCATTCCAAACACTTTAATTCCAATCACGGTAATGGAGTAAAACAGAAAAAAAATCATGCCATACCTGCTCCAAAGGCAAAGAAGAAGCTCTTGTCTCTGTTTTCCCTTAAAAGTGACATCACTCTTCTGCCCATCCTCTCATTCCTCTTGTAGATGAGCTCCTGTCTGAAGTAGCTGTCTATTTCCTGAGCTGTCACCTGCTCGTGGGGTGGGAGTGTTGTGTTGATGAAGTTTGGGACCTGAAACAGAGAGGCCATAGCCCAGGTGGCATTGATTAAGGAAACCACAAAACACTGCATGTTTTAATCCAGCCTTCCTTAAACCACCTGAGCACCACTACCACACAAAAAAAAACACTAGGGGATCACAGCATGGGAGGTTGTTAGGAACTCTCTCAAAAAAAAAAAAAAAAGAAAAGAAATTCCCAATGAATATACTTCCTTTAAAAAAGTAAAACTGGTATTTTACTAAAGGAAACTTTAGTTAATTTTGATTTTTATCTGTCCCTTCAAAAAAATGTAGTTTCAGGTGTTACATTTGGTTGAGTTCCTTGGACCTTTATTCTCTGCTAGTTAAAAAAAAAATCATTGGCTGTTTAATACCAAATTCCTGTGATCTGTTCTCAGCTGAGGTCACCTGAACTAAGTAAGGACTGTAAGATTTGGCTTGTATATGTGGCTTTTTAAGAACCTAACAGTTTAAAAAGAAGATAGGAATGCAGACACAGGAAGAGGTACACAAGGTAAATCCTCTTATCCTTACACACTATTAGGTCTCACCAGAGAAGATCATGCACTACAACACATAAATCCCTGGAACACTCCTGATATATCTGAGGCAGAGATTTCCACCAGAACTGCTCCTTCAGTGCCTGCTTTTGTGAGGAGGGATGTTCACAGACACAGCAGAAAGCCTGAAACCCCGAGGACTTTGGTCAGGGCAGCAGACCCAGGAATGACCTAAAATCCAGCTCTAATGGACAATAAGCCAGGAGTCTCTGATTAGGATGACAACTTTTTTTTGATACAATGAAAGTCCCAGGTCTACCACAGAGGTTTGGGAGCCCGTGTGCCCTGCAGAGAGAAGAGCTGTATAGGGGCAGTGTTTGATGACTGCTAATAGGACCCAAGCACCTTCTGTGATTTTTTGTGCCTCACCACTGGAAAGCAGCTTAAACTGCAAACCCCAGATTCAGATTTCTGAGTCCCTAGGCACATGTAAAGCTGCCAGGATTTCCAGTGTTAATCTGAGTTGGTGGTAATGACATTGCATGCACAGTCCATGAGGGGAACATCCCTCACTCGCTATGCTGAAAAACTTGGTGCAGTGACTCTGTTACTTGGGTTAATTCCATCTCTGGTTTTCTACTATACAAAATTCCTGTACTCATTTTCTAAAACTTGCCTTTAATTTTGGTTTTTCAGCCCACCTCTTCCCAATCTTCTTGGTCACATAGTTTTATCACAACAATTTTTGTCTCTTCCCACCCTATTCGCTCATAAAGTTTCTCCAAAAGTTTTCAGCAAGTCTTAGGGAGAAAAGCTGATTTCCATCTTCCCAGTGACTTTCCTTAAAGTTTTCTCATTGCAGCCTCATCTGCATCACTCCTAATATATGTGAGGGACCAAGCAGCAAAGATTTCTCACCATGCATTATTGTGCGGGATGGGTCTACACCTCACTCTGGATTCACGCTAAGGGCCGTTCCCAGTTGAGTGAGACAGGAAAGAGAACCACATCTCCTGAACCAGGGGATGCCAAGGGGATGGAGATAACACCCCATGAAAGGGACCCTGCCCCAGCCTATTGGGTCTCACAGACCAGCTGGACCTTTGACTTTCCAAACTGCTTCTCAACCTGCTTTGCCAAATCACTGTGCTCCTCACAGCACGTCCTTCTTTAAGGGTTCAGTCACACTACCCTGAGTCATTCCTTCCTCCAGACTTTCCAGCATGGTTTGGAATCACCAGTGTAACCTGTGAACTCCTCAGAGCATGCAAGTACTTTGCACCTTGTTCTCAGTTTAGCCCCAAGCCAGCACTCAACAAGTATTAAGTCCCATTAAGTCAGGCCTATTGGAGACACCAGTTTCCTGTGAAAACCCAAGGAAGTTGCCTCCATGTCTGGCAAGAATATGTGTTTGTCTCAAAGGGATGCAGGAGCAGACTGACGGTGTCAACGAGATAAAATGCTGCTGGCTACAGCAGCAAAGGACATAGTGGCTTTCATTCCTGGTGAAAAACAGGGAGAGATTTATACTGCAGGAATAAAGTCTGAGGAATGAGTTGCCATTTTACACTTGCAGTAACCTCTGTAATGTAAAGCTGCAAATCAATTGGTCCATGGAGATATCACAAACCTTTGCATCTCCTCTATACTGGGGCTCTCAGGCAGGAGCCAGGGAAGCCTTTAGGCACTGAAGTGGAAAGTGACACTTTCTGGAATCATCTGAAGGCTCAACACCCACATAAGAGAAGTCTCTTCCCTGTTTCTGGCTGAAGGGAAGGCTGGGACTTGGTTTTGAATCACTTGAGATGCTTTGGGGAAAGCAAGGTACAGCCTTGCCTGTGAGCATAACCTGCTCCCACACAAAGCAGGAGCAGCTTTGTACATCCAACTGGTGATGGAAGTCCAGATAGCCAAAAAACAGATGTTGTATAAGATCTTTGCCAAGGAGCACCTTTCACCTCCTTGTGCAACTCCATCGCTTGTAATCCTACACCCACATTTAAGCTATAGTTTGTTCCTTCTCTTTATCTAGCCTAAAACATAGTACCCAAAATAGAGCCATTTTCTTGCCCTTTTTCTCCCTTCCCTTTCTTTCCTTCTCTTCTGTAGGAAAAAGTTTGCCAATAGCAGAGAGATAAAACCAAGGATTTGATTTTCTCAATCTTTCTTTTGCTTGCCCAAGGAACAAGACAAAGGAAGGCATCACCTGGAGAGGCCCAGCATCAGCTAGAGCTGTGTGCATTCCTGCATTTCTGATGCCTGACAAAAATAAAATCTGCACGTGTGTTTCAGCGTGTGTGTGGCAGAGGACAGAAGATAAATGGCTGCAGTAAGCATGGCCCTACACAGTAGTGCAACCACACTCTGAGCTGTGGCACTTGCCCCATTAATCACCTCCACTCCTCCCTGTATCCAGGTCCTTTCCAGTCAGTGACACACACCATGCCTGGCTTCGGGGAGACAGCTGCTCCTGTTGATTTAAGAAACGTCTAAACCAGACAGGGATCAGGAAGTCAAGAAACAGTCACATGCAATTAGGAAACTCCTAACTGGAGCCAGAATTTAAGTTCAGGGGGTTTTTTGAAAAAGAGAAATCTGTTATTTTAAAATGATGGGCTAAATATGGACCAAAAGGATACACCTTCTCCCTTCTACTTTTATTTTGTTCTCATTCTGTGAAAAAAATTAATTTTAACATTGTAATGATATGAATCTGTTGTTTATGAGCCGAGAGGGAAGGGATGAGACATTTGCTGCGCCCCTGGGTGAGGGACTGATCTAATAATAGCTGAATATTGCTACCAGTATTTAAATGTACAGTGGAGTGGATCATATGTCTGTTGAAAAATCCAAACTTCTAATTTTGCTGTTCACCTAGGACAGTAACACCTGGATCAGCAGTAAAAGGCATCATCTGGGGTGTGCTCACTTCTAGTGGATACACATGACAAGAGATAAATAGATTCTTTACATCCAGTATCTGCAAGCTGTGCAGTTTTCTGAGAACCCAACCCACTCATACTTATTTATAATTCTAGTGGAGACTCAATAATGTATCTCAATGAGGTATTCAAAATAAAGAATATTTTGTTTTACTTAATAAGGCAGCACTCCTCCTTTTTCTACCCCTATTTCCTTTAGGTTACAGCTCTCCTATGGACAGTACAGATGGATCCCAAACTCAGTCATTAGGAACATCCTGCATCTCTCAGTTAAACTTTTGAGCTTAAGGAAAGGGACTATGAGAATAAAAAGAAATTCTAGCCTTGCAAAAGTTTCTTCCCCTCCCCACTGTCTGTGTAGTTTTACTTGAGTCAGAATCCCTGAAGTAATATATGTGTGGAGAAAGCTCTGTACACAAGTCTGAGCTCACAGTGCTGTGGGATGTGGGCCATAATTCTTCACCTTTGAAGTCAGTGGGAGCTTTAGGGAGAAGAAAGAGGAAGGATTGTGGAGTGGTTATGACACTACCCTGAAAAAATGGTTCTGCTCCCATGGGTGATACAAATCTCTTACATGATCATAAGCATGTCATTTGTGTTTAAACCTTCAAAGGAAACTCAGCACTTAACCTCCACTAAGTGTCTTTGAAGCATTTGGCTTTATTCCTCCTGTCTCTCAAAAGTCCATCTGTAAAATGGGGACAGCAAGACTTTCTACCTTGATGTTACACACAAGGCACTGGCTCAGTCTAGCCCTGGAGGGATCCAAAGGAAGATCCAAAGTCCAACACGATGCTCAGCAGTAACCCCTCTTCCCATAAATTTCCACTGAGGCTTGGATTCTGCTGCAACCATTAGCATAAGAGCTAATAAGATACTTTAGCTTAGAAAAATGCATCAGCCATAACTCAAGATCTATGCTATGCTTTTCAGCTTTGTCTGTAGACAGAAAGAAAGAAAAGACAAAAAAAATAAAAGTAAGAGAAAAGCAAAATATATTGGTGCAGTTTTTTATCACATTTAGGGCTTACTGCCAAAGTTCAGCTGAAAATTCATGGACATGGGACTACATTAAAAGTACATTTTTTAAATTTACTATTTTTTAATATTTGGACAAATATTCTGGGCAGAGGCACAATGCCAGAGTTGTGAATATCTATCTGCAAATAATTTTTTTGGACACACATAAGCACCATCATCTTTGATCGCATTTTTTTTTCCCCTACTTTGGATTTATTGGCTACAGTGGAACTGCTCTAGACTCAGTTGAATATCAAATCATTATCACATGTGGAGTAACAGTGTTATCATTCCTACTCCTATGCACTACATTTCCCAATCCTCTGATAACCTTATTTAGCCTCATTCTGTTCCAGTGATGAGAGTGTATTTCTGGAATGTATTCAAATTGTAATATTATGCCAATCAAAAACCAACACTACCATTACTGGAATAAAGAGATGTGTGCCTTTCCTCACCTGCTTGTGGGCAGAGGTGATCTTCAACCGTAATTCTGCTTGCAGATGGAGAAGAGGAAGTTGAGATAGGGAAATGGGAAGCCCTCCCCTGCCATGAAATACACAGTGATGCTAAAACCTCTCCAGCTATTATCTTCCTGTATCTTGGTCAATCCTCTTGACTTTTGAGACTCGTCTCTCCCACTGTCCTAATTAGCAGATGACTAATCTCATCTCCTGAGAAATATCCCAACTCCAGACTACTGCATGTACAGCATCAACAGTTGCAGGGAATCTCTCAATAATGCAAATGCTTTATTTCCTCATCTCCCCAGAGGGTTCACAAGCTAAACAGAGAAAACAGAAGGTAGCACACCCAGGGTCAAAAGGGACAACTATGGCAAGGCAGAGAGCTGGCCATCAGCTTCCAGAGTTCCAGTCCAGCACCTCAATACAAACCCCATCCTTCCTTCCCTTACAAGAAGGCTCTGCCTCCACACTCATAATCCTTATCTCCACTTGTGAGCAGGGAGTTGTTCCCAGATCACGACAACCACATTAATTTTTTTAAAACATGATAAAGATTGGGTTCTCTTTATTAGTCTTCTGGTTTATGAGATTTACGTGGGCAGAGGCCAGCAGACAAGTAAGGGATCCTGCTTTGAAGGATTTTCCCTGCACCATGCAGGTCAGGAACCTTTACACAGTCGACAACACTACACAAGATAAGGATCTCAAGAGCTGACAGGCAGCTTATGGGGCTGCCAGGGAGCCAGAGCAGCATCCCCAAACCTGCTGGCTCCTCCAGCAAACTGAAGGGCCCTAAATTCACACCAGCCCTGCTTGGGTCACAGGCTGACATCTGAGCTCTAGTTATCATTCCTTTATGAAGGGAGGATACCCTCCTGTTAAGCAGCCTTGACAAGGCATTGTGGCTTTTACTGCAGGGCTGCAAAATATACTGCTCTGAACTTGGAAGACACCTGTTTTCCTCTGATTTATGGACCCTTCTGGCATCTGGGAGAGCAATATCCTCTTACTGCAGCCTCTGATAGGAAAGATTGAAATAGTGTAAAGTGAGTAAGCTGTGAGAACAAGTATCTCCATGAGGAGGATGTGGCTGCCACAAAAGCAAAAGATGCTGCCAATGCAACTGGTTTTCCTCCAGCACTCCCAAGCTTCCATCATGAGGGAGACCAGAAATGGCCAAGGAGGGAGTGTGGGGTTAAATTGATTTAACCCAAAGCCCAAAGTTGGCAGCTGCCAAGAAGATAAGTTTCCAGTTTGTTATAAAAAGGGAAACCAGAAGGGAGGAATCACCAGTTTCAGCATGTGATTAACCCATTGTGGCTCTCTTTTAAGCACCAAAATTTAAAGTAATATATCAGAAGTCTGAGTGGACTGTAAAAAGAGTCTTCCATCTTTAAAGTTCAGTTCCATCATTCCTTTCCCTTTTCCACAAGTGGAGGGCAAAAAGGCAGAAATACTCTTTGCTTGAAGGGAAGTGAAGAACACAAGGAAGAATATTTCTTGGGATCAACTCTGGGGAGCCACTTCTAGCCATGAGCTAATCCCTGGCCACCTCCCATCAGTGCTCACGGTCCATAGGTGTTGCAGTTACATCACAGTTCATGTTAGTGAGATTTCTCTAACTGGCCTCTCTGATTTAAGGCTAGTGGGATACCCTTCAGCACACCACAGCAACCTGAGTGTGAAAACAGAGGTCTTTGAGTTTCAAACTGGCTACCTCAGTTCTAGGAGCCACTGAAGCACCTAAACCTGTAAATGCAGGAAAATTACAAATAGGAGAAGATGTGGAGGGGAAAAGCAGGCTGCATGCCAGGGAAGTGTCTATGGACAGTGAAGGACACTTTTAAAAACCAGCTCTGCAGGTGACACAAAAGGTGTAGGAGTCATTGCTGGCCTGAGTGTAAAGCTGCCTGTAGGCAGGGTGGGCTGCAGCCCTTGGACACTCCTGCATCTGCAGTTTCAGCCCCTGCTGCACCTGCACAGACACCCTCCCTGAGAGCACCAAACCCATCCTGCCAGGGCTGCTCTTCCAGGTGGCACCTGGCCAAACAACAGCTGTGTGTCCTGTCTAATTCTACCTTCCCTGTCCATTTGGGCCAAAAGAAAACAGGTTCCAAAAAAAAAAAAGGCAGAAAGCCACAGGGATGAGCTGTGTGATCATGCACTCACAGCTTGGGGAGTGATACTTCTACCCCTGTTAGAAAAGACTTTCAACAAATCCCTGAGAAGTCATGACCTCCATGTATGTTTTCTATTTGTTTTTCCACACCAGTTAAATAGCTGCTTTCCAAGCACTTGGGAAAAAAAATCCAAAAGAAGAAGCAAGCAACACCAACCCCTCCTCCAAGACCTCCCTCCCCACCCCAACCCTGTCCCTGCTCCCCTTGGTCGTGATGCCAAAATATGCAGCCAGCCCCTCTATCTGAATGAATGTTTTGATTAAAGAAGTCTTAACAAAACACAGTCAGAACAATGATCCCAGCCCCCTTTCTGCAAGCTTCACCCAACTATGTGGAGTATATTTAGGACCAGATTACAGGGACCTGCTCATTAATTCATTAAGGATGACAAGCCTGCACTGTATACAAATAAAGGTTTGGGTTTTGGAGGGGAGGGTAAATCTTAACAACTTAATGATACTCCTGCCACACTTAAAACCCTTTTAACATAGGGATTTTTTTGAGGCCAGCTTTCACGAGCCTGCAAACATATGGAAAAGTTCAAGTTTTTCTATTTCCCTTCCAAATACTTTCTTTTCTTTGACAAAGAGTATTTTTTTTTCTGTTCTGACACTAAAACCATCACCTATTATATTGCCATGACACCCAAGTAAAGATACTGATCAAAGGGCAAAGCAGGGCAATAAAGTGAAAAAACTGGGGCCAGAGGTTTGGGTTTGGTTTATTAAAGAACTTCAATTCTTTTTCCAAAGGTATTTTTCATTTTGACTTAGGTTACACAGTGGGAGAACAGCTGGTTAGCAGTGGGTACAAGCTCAGGTTTGGTTGTCTTGGATATATATTGTTCAGGGCTCTTCAATGAGTTTCTTTCTATCCCTGTTTAGTGAGATTCTACGAAAAGCTTGAATATGTATGTGAAATTTGCTATATTATTTTAACCTGAGGCGAGTCTGATCCAAAATATATGATTTGCACAATATCACATAACTTAGCAAGGAACACAAATCTGGTTAATAACACAACTGCAGCTGGGCTGGACATTGGACCTCCAGAGCTGACCCTCAAGGGAGTGCACTGCAGAGGTGGCTCTGCCTTCCTGTTTGGTCCTGGAAGAATTCCAGGCTTCTCCCAGTCCATCCAGCTTTCTAATTTTGCTGGCTCTGAAACAAACAGAATGATAGTTTTTGAACTGATTTTAACTTTCTTTAAGGTGGGGTTTCTTGAGAGGTCTAGTACCAGATGCAAAGATGGAGAACATCTCCAAGAAAGCCTTTAGAAATGGAACAAGGACCAGTGAGGAGAAAAATAAGGAATTATTCAGATTAAGTTACCCTTGAAATGGATTTCAGCCGAGATGGTGGAACTCTACAAGCCTTTGGGTTTATCAGCATCAGCTCTCTTAGAGGACAGAAGATCTAGGTCTGAACTCACCATCAGAGAGCTCAACCAATTTACACTGGAGATACCCGATCCATGGCATTCACCATTTGGGGATGCACACCAACAGGGTCAGATCAGGAAATGTTGTGTCCAGGAGTACCCAACAACACAGTCAGTTCAGTAATGTCTAACATTAATCCTGCCAAGTCCTGCCAAACCAACTAAGCTGTCTCTTTGTCCCACTTTTCTCCCCCTCACAGTCATAATGAGGAGCAAATATATCTTCTGGATAAAACAACAAGAAAGAAAAAGCACTTTTTACATCCAACTAACAAGATACTATTTAAAATATTAACAAGCCTTTTTCATTTCTCTTTAACAAGCATTTCCAAGAAACACTTCATAAACCAGCTCTTTAAAAAGAAGGGAAAATAAATGCTTTAAAGCAAACATACAGCCCTGCACAGAAAGCAGCACCTTCAACTCCAAGTATTTTTTACCAATCACTCCCTCATACTCATTTATAATCTATTCCTGTACTAATAGATACAGATAGACAACAATCCCTAAACATTTTAATGTAAATCAGCCCTTTTCTGTAGGTGAATATGTTCTTTTTCTAATAATACAGAAATCTGGAGGAAAAATCTTAGCTTTTAAATGTCTTGTTCCAATTTCTTCATGACTCTCTCTTCTCTCACATTGCTTTCTTCATGGAAAGAAGAGGGAAGAAACTTCCAAGGTAAAACAACTCCAAATGCAAAGATGTCATGAAAATTTTCAAGCAAGAACAACCTATTTTCAAAACCTGTAGCATGAAAATTATCTGGGCATGTTCCAGATTATTAATAAAAAAACAATCTCTGCAATGTTTTCCCCAGCACTGTCATCAACAAGTAGACTTCACTCTCAATCTGGATCTGCAACCAATTTTCTGAAACACATAAGCCAAAATACAATATTGCTCCAATCTGGAATCCTGTTCTGACATAATACGAAAATTAGACTCCGAAAATTTTGGCCGCACTTCTGTTTTTTCGTTCACTTCCAAATGCTCACAGTGTACCAAAACACGGAGCTGTAACTCAGGTGCAAGTGGGAAGAAATTATGACCCCACCACAGCTGAGCAAGAGTTCTGAGCTGTGGGAGGGCAGCAGCAGCATCAGCAGGGAGGAGAAGGTGGGGACAGGCTGTGCTGGCCATGGGGACAGGCAGAATCAGCAGGGAGGAGAAGGTGGGGACAGGCGTGCTGGCTGTGGGGACAGGCAGCACTGAGTGTGTCACCAAACACCCGGCTGGCATCAGGACTGCCATCAGTGTCCTCCTGACAAACACTCCTGAAGTGTGACTGACCCTCTGCCTGGAGCCACCACGGGAAACTCGTGAGATGGCTCCCCTGTTGCTGCCACAGCCTGGCACTGGCTTCTCTGGAAAGCCCACCATCATTTTCCCTGGAAGAACGGGAGGCTGTGCCAGCCCGCCTGCACTCTGTTAGGGCTGAGAACGATAAGATGCTTCCAGAGCACTGCATTACAATAGCTGTGCCTTCAGTTCAGGGATTTATCTTCCTCTGCCCAAGATAAAACTCCATTCCTTGGACAAATTAGGTCTGCTTGTCATTCAACACTCTACCTAATGGTCTCAGCTGTGTGTTTCTGCAGTTGCTGAAGCTGGAGCATTCCACAGATAGTTCCTATTGATTTGAGAAGTGAGCCAGAAATCCAGTTGTATTTTATCCAAAATGACAACGGGACTAGTTAATGATGTAATTAGAATTATCAGGACCCTTAAATCTTAAAGGACAGGTTTCAGTGAAGGATGATAACATTTTTAAAGGGGTACGTAACACAACCTGGTGATTTATAAACAGCAAGGGTCTTGTGAAGTGAGGCACTAAACATTTTCTTCTTTAGTTTAGGAAGCCTGATACTGACATGAGCTTAGTTTATGAATCTCTAATGTCATGTTATCAAGATCATCATATGCTTTGCAGAAGGCAACACCCACTATCTAAATCCACTCACAGCATTTTGAACTGCAGAGGCAACCTGAGATATGGATGGCATCATTGGAGTAAGGTATCCCAAAAGCTTGGCTGTTTCTGATGGACACAGCTTGCAGGAGAGGGCACAGCACCTGAAAAGGGTTTGAGACCTGTCTGCAAGCTGAGGTGACCACCAAACAACTTCACTGCACAGCCTGTTTAGCCTGTGGGATGAAGCCAAGACCTTACACCTGCTGTCAAAGAGAAGATGCTGATGCTGAGCACAAAGCCTGTAAACTGGGTCAGTCACTCACTTGATTTATCCACTCTACTGTCTAGTGATGGCTGGGCCTGCTGGGATGAATGCAAAGCCTGCAGAAGGCATGGAAATATTCTCCATTACTTCAGTGGGCCCTTAGTACAATCTAACACACAAATCATAAAGGTTCCCTGGATGAAAGATGCTTTGGAAGTGTCAGGTATAACCCTTGCCCCATGCTGTTAACCCTAAATGGGACAGGTAAATAACAAGTATGAAACCTGGGTAGTTGAGTCAGTAGAAATTGTCTAAAAAGTGATCAGCAAAGCTACAGTCTCCGGCATACCAGATCAGCAATCAGAGAGGAAAATCTATCTTCTCCTGGGACAGGAGCCTCTCCTCAGATCAGGAGAATGGCTGGGGACAGAAGATGAGAGGCAATAGCTGGAGACCACACCTACAGTTTTTGGGAAAGGCTGAAGGACAAAATTCTCAGCCTTGGATTTTCAAATTTCCTCTAAATAAAGAGTACACAGGGATACAAGGAATCATGGAACCAGCTAATTCAATGCTGGCAAAGATAAATTTGTTTTACAGAACTGTCCTTAAAAACTGAATAGCTCAAAACTGACCACAGGAAGTAACTGGTGCAAAAAAACCCCAACAATAAATTGTTCTGCACCCTACTTCTTCATGGAGGCTTCAGGTCATTAGGCAATTTCTCAGCTGTCTCAGGTAAAAAGAGTATCATCTGGAGACAGATAATTTTCTAATTTTGAACTAACAGATTTTTTTGCATTTTAATACTTCTGGACACACTGACCTCAATTCCCTAGTGAGAGCTTCAGACAGAATACAGAAGTTAAAACTACTGATCTAATCCAATCCATTTTTGCTTTTAGGGAACATTTTCAAAAGCAGAGAAAAAACCTAACTTCTTTGAGGGGAAAAATAGTTTGGAGAAAGAGCAGAAAATACACCCATCCTATCTTTAGCTGAGAATACTTTCTCTTCAGTATCATTTTGACTCTCTGCCCAGAAGCCTCCACATAAGCCTCTTGATTGCAAAAGTCACAAGAGAATCAAGTGTTTGAAGAAGGATATTGAAAAAAAGAGAGATGCTTGCTACTGCCCTTTTGGGTCATAGTGTAACTTATTAAACTCACCCCCTTAACACTTTACTAAGTTTAAATAAGGATTTTTACATCTTGAAAATGCTGCTTGCAAACAAAGTTTAAAAAAATGGAGAGGGAGAAGAATGATGAATGTAATAGAACCACAGGAAAGCAGAGGTGTTTCCTCTTTCACTGTTCTTCATTAAAATAAAGTTTTAAAAACCCACTGAAACTGAGAAGGATTTGTTTACTCCTCCATTCTCATCAGGGCTGATGGCTCTGGGAAAGGAAAGAGTCAGGGACATGGGGCCCTGCTCACACCCCTTCATTCTGGGCACCCTGGCTAAGCTGCACTTGCCAAGTCCAAGGTGAGCTGCACCTCCCTGGGGTGCTCCTGTCCCTACCCAGGGGTGACAAAGGAGCTGTCTTTGACCTAAAACCACCTTTGGATTAGGAAGTGCCTTTCCTTGCATCCTTCCTCCCAGCACCTGTCTGTGCACTCCCTTGGCACAGTCTTGGTCCCAGAAGGACTCTGCTCTCTCCTCCCAAATGCTGCAGGACTCAGGAATGTGCAGGAAACTGCACACTTCCCAAACTTTCATGGGGAGGCTGAAGAGGCTCAGGGAATTAATCTGTAACATGTCAGGGCAACAGTGCTGGTATTTCCTCTTTTGGTCCTTTCTGCTCCAGGGTGAATTTTGCTCTAAAGGCACCTCAGCACCTTGCAGACAGCTACTGAAGCTGCTACATCTCTGAAGAGTCACACTGAAGGCATTTAGCAAGTTACTGCACCCACATAAATGTTCTCCCCCTCTCTGCCACTGTCCCCACAGTGACCTTGGACTTTGTCACCTCCTTCCCAGTCCATGACAGCCACCTCAACCATCAGCTCTGAACTGAGCCAATGGATGGACAGTTTACCTTTATTCTGCAGCTCTTGATAATCTTCAAGGGACAAGCAGGCATGAATAACCTTAAACAGCACCCAAAATTAATCCTCAAAGAGTGAGAGTCCCATCCTTTCACAGTTCTCCTGAGGTGCACTGGATGGAGCTGAATTCCCTGGCCTCCAGCATTCACATAGGTGTTCTTACAGCTCCACTCCTGATCTTTTGTTCCATTATATGGGGTATTTCAAGGATGTGTTAACAGTACCAGCTCTCCAAGGTCTTATCAGAGCTCTAAAGAGCTGGGCCAGCAGCTGGATATCATGGAAGGAATACACCTTCTGATGCCTTAAGTTTTAGCTTTTATGTTTTTTAGATCCTGGGCTGTTTTGGTGGGTAGCTTTAGGTTTCATATTCAGTGCTACTGAGCTCTCTTCACAGAGTAGAGAGACAAAACAACTCCTCCTCCAGCTTGATACCAAGGACAACTTTCACACCCAAGAATGAAATCCATGGTAAAGTGAGAAGAAAAAACAAGGATGGAGCTTCATAACCTGAAGCTATGGTGGGACAATTGATTCTAAAATGCTGATGGACCACAACTTATCAAAGTGTGGGACCTCGTGATTTGGCATCCATTTTGTGACCATTTTGGGGAATCTTGGGCGTGGTCCAGCTGGGCTCTTGTGTGGCCCAGATGTACCCATTGAGGCTTTTTAATAAATATCTACTTTATACCCTTTTAATAAATATCTACTTTATCCTTTTGTTCTGTCTAGTCTCTGTTCCAGGTCAGCCTCCAGAAGGCGACACATCTAAAACCACTGTGGCACTCCTGTCTCCCAAAACTGGCATGGGTACCTGCCCTGAACTGTGACAGACTCAGCCCAAGATAAATCCCTGTGCCTGCATTTAATATCTCCAGAGAGAGATCCCACGGGGAATCTTTCATGTGCAATATCTGAGCCAGGCTAATCTAATTTGGTAACCAAATGGCAAAAACTCGCCATGACAGACAGAGTCTTTCATCCTTGCAAAAAAACCACACAGAACAAACTTTGGAATGACCCTAACTTGCAAAAGCTGACTTGAATGGGGAGTTTATTTTACGTTTTAATTTTCTATTTTCTTCTGCTTGCAGTTTAAATAAATGGTATAGAGCTGGTTTATAAAAACACTACCAAACAAAAGAACTCTTTACCCAACAGTACTGCACAATATTTAGAGTTCTGCAGGGACCAGTATACATAGAGGGATTTTAATTTTCCATGGCTTGTGTTATAATCTCCATCAACTGCGTGCACTCTGGGACCATGACTAACACCAGTGCTTGAACTCTGACTGGCTGTTGGCTTCTTTCTTCTGCCTTTAACAGTTTTGAAACTCACACTTGATCCAATAATTTTCAGGGATAAAGAAGATTTTACAGCAAACTGTTCCTCTCAAGTCTAACCCACAGGTCTGTTATAGGACAATGTGTCAATAAATCAGAGGTGTCCGTGAGTCCATGCAACTGCTACGAGTGACCACATCTTGTCTTAGGCATAAAGGCTTTACCAACTTGGAGAAATTACACTGGTGGAGATTAAAAGGTGACACCAGGACTGTCTTCATGGGTTTGACTACCAGCAGTCCTTTCATAGCATCCATGGCAAATACTCCACCACATCTTGCTTTTTTATTCCTTGTTTATCATGTGTGCTGTGCCTCAACATTTCAGGAATAATTACAACCACTGACTTCACCAGGATCCTCTAAAGTCATGAGCTCTCTATCTTTTCCAACTCATATTCCCCATCTTTAAAGATGTATTCCTACCCAAGTTGCTTTCTCCCTTTCTCCCCTTATTTTCAGTGCTGACCAGAATGAACAGCTCTGGCAGCTTTGCTACCACACACTCTTGTGTTTCAGTGCTGCCACGTTAACCACCCTGGTATGTCCTGCTCAAGTCATGCTGAAACAATGCTTCATTTTCTAGGACTGAGTTAACTGGGACACCAAAGGGGTTTTATCCCATGTCAGGACCTCACATGCTTGCCCAGCTGTTCTGCTGACAAACAAGTGACCAACAGGGCCCTGTGCAACCCAAGATAGTGATGGCAAGATAAAAATGTCTCAGAGACCTCTGCCCCAATCCACAGACTGAGCTTACCCCATCTCAGCTCTCTCTGGAAGTCACACAGTTCTCCTTCATTTGCATTTGCTAATGGCAGACTGTTATCATGATTTAATTCTTTCACTGGCAAGACACACACCATACTGTGGTGGTCAAATTTACAAAGGTTTGCCCCAAGTGAGTCACTGCACTTGAGACTAGAATCTGGGAATATTGATCAAAAAAAGGAGATGTTGGAGATTACATCCAAAGACCAAAGTTTTCACAGAATTAACTGGAGAGGAGAAAGAGGAATCTCAGTTTGCCATGAAGCATCCAACTGGTCTGGAAAGCAGATTTCTGCTCCCTTGAGAGTTTTTAATAGCTTTGGATAACTACGATAAACAGAGACTGAAGGGCTGCCTGAGACACACACAAAATTATTGAATTATGACATGTTTGAGAGGTTATTTACTTTATAGAGTATTTACATAAGGTCTACTTCCTCTTCATACATAAGCTCAAACATCACAAATATTCCCCCTCCACCCTTAATGAGAGGTCTGCATCCAACAGCCCTAAACATCCAGAATTAACCTTTTTTCAAGAACATCCCTAGGCAAGTTTTCCAGGCAGTCCATTCCTTGTTCCTAGTTACAAGCAATAGGACACGAGGAAACAGCCTCAAGTGGCGCTTGGGGAGGTTTGGATTGGACATTAGGAAAAATTTATTCATCAAAAGGGCTGTCAAGCATTGGAACAGGCTGCTCAGAGAAGTGTTGGAGTCACCATCCCTGGAGGTATTTAAAAGACGTGTGGATGTGGTGCTTGGGCACACGGTTTAGCTGTGGACTTGGCAGTGCTGGGCTAGCAGTTAACTCGATGATCTTGGAGGTCTTTTTGAACCTAAGCCATTCTATGATTCCCCAGAGCCTGAGCAAAACCAGGGAAATTCCACTCTCTCACCAGGCAAATGAGGCACGTGTGGAAAGAAAACACAGGGAATTAAAAGGAAGAGGGGGAAGAGGAGTCAGAATATGAAGTGATGACTGGGATATTGCTATTAAAGCAGCTGATTTTTCCACAACTCCCTGGCCCATCTGGAACAATTCTGCTCACCTGAGAAGTGTCATGGTTGAATATCACAGCATTCAGGTCTCCACAGTTGTAGTGCTTGATGAGATCCTCAGTGGTGTAAGGGGCCTGCAAACTCCCTGCTCGAAGGCTTTCGTGCTGGAGCAGAGTTTGGTTTAGAGCAAACAGCACCTGCAGAAACACAGGCAGGAAAAGAGAGAAAAAGTTAAAAAGGCAGCAGGAATCAAAACAACAAGGATTAAAGGACAAAACTTTGACTTTCCTGCACCTGAAGTCTATTGCCTTGATCCATTCTGGCCCACAGTAACTAGGGATGGTTTTTAGGCATTCCCAAATGGAAAAGCATTCAGGTGCAAGACTCTATCATATTCTCCACAGATTATAACTTCACAACAGATACATATTGCTCAGAGGTCACAGTCTCAGAACTCTTGGGCTCTCTGTGTTGGTTAATTTGTTTCATGACAGACCCTGGAATGGAAACTCCCCTAAATTAGGAAACTCCTATTGCCTCTGTTTCCTGTACCCTAGCTTCAATTCAAAGCCCTAACTCAGCTGGAAAGTTTTTGAGAAAAAAAATCAAAATCTTCTGAACTTCTGAAATCAAACATGTTGTATTGGGATTTAGTGCATGCTTGTAGTAACAGAAATTTTAGGAAATTCATTATTAGTCTCCCTCTTTTTGTCTTTCCTCCTTCATCCACCCATTTGTAAAGTGAGAACAGAGATACAGATCTGTAACACTGTCCTGATAGAATGGTCCAGTATGCCCATCCCAAACCTGAAAAAACCCTAAAAAAGCAGAAGCAATATTCACTGTGTAATTTTGAGTAACCAAAAAATTAAATGTCCTTAAATATTAGATTTCTTTCCTTGAATTACCAAACGAAAAGTAAAATAAAAAAATCCCCAAGAAAACAAACAAAAAGCACCCCTCCAACCCCACACTCAACAAAAACACAAATAAAACCAACAGAAAAAAGGACCACGAAATTTCATATGAACTACCAAACATCTTTTGGGATTTGTGACAGATTGTGGGAGTAATAGATACCAGTTATTGAACCACCAAGTCTGGGCTTTATATGTTCAGCTTTCCATGAACCTTCTGAAGAAACTTGATAAAAAGTAGATGAATAAATCAGAAGAAAAAGCAGTGAAGACTTTTGTCATGAACTATGTAAATAAACAAACACACTTTTCCTAAAATAAAGTGGTATGTGGTGACCATGAATTCAGAGCACTGAAAAATTATATTAATGTGTCATTTTTCATGAAAATACTCCTGCACCCCTCAGTCTCACATTTCACCACTTTTTGAGCTTTTCTCATTTATAACAGCAGCGCCCCATCCTTCCCAGAGCATAACAATCATCTCAAAATCTGGGTATGGCAATCCCTGCTGAGCTGCAGTCTGGGACCTGAATTCTTACCTTCTTAAATTTTAGCAACTGAACCCACTTCAAGGAGTGAACCCAAGATGAATTTAAAATCAGCAATTTGCATATGTATTTGCAGGATAGAAGTTTTTCTTTAACATTATGATTCCCATTGAAGTTTATCTGAGGGTGAAGGAAAGGAAGTTACAACATCTCATGTATATAAAAAAGAGTTTTGGCTATTTAATTATTAATAATAACATTTAAAATGTTAATGATATTAATAATAACAAATAGTACTTCAGGGTACTAACAGCCTCAATAAAAAGCTGTTAAATGCTAACTAACATACACAAATTGGGTTGAGGAAAAGCAAATGCTATTTTTAAATTTACTTAGGAAAAAAAAAGATGGTCTTTCAATTGAACTTGTTATACCTCAATTCAGCAATCAGTTCCCCATTAAGAGCCAAGCCTAAAAGATTTCCTTGCCCAGATCTAAGGGTCTCTTCAGGCTTTTCTACAAAGAGATCAAGCTTTCCCAGGACCACAGCTTGAAGTTAAGCATCTTCCTAACTTAGTTTTTCTCTAATTTGAAAAATATGCAAAAAACACAGTTTGAAAAATTTCTATCGTTTGAAAGGATCTGAGCTTTTTCTTTTTCCCCTAAGGGCTACAGCTCGAAGAGGAAATGGTTCATCCCAGGATTTCCTGGGGATTCTAAACATTTTGACTAATAAAAATAAAAGCTTAGAAAAACATTGACAGGAAAAATGAGCGCAGAGGTTTTCCCAAAATGCTTTTAGCAAAATCCTTCTCATTTTTGATTTTTTAAACAATGGACGTTACTGGATTTTTATATAGAAAAATATGTATACACATAGGCAGACATACATATACAAACCACCAACAAGCCCTGAGGGCAAGACTGTGTGTTTTATGATAAAATATTAAGAAGGCAATAAACAAATCCTTAGTTACTTTACTCCCAATGCCTTTCCCCCCTCCCTTCCTTTTGTTTTTTTTTTTTTTTTTTTGGTTATTCTGGGGAAACCAGTCCCGTGCATTAATGCTATGGGTCTTTCTCCTCTAAATAAAGTTTGGAACCTATTTTATTATTTCAGTCACATTTGCAGGTGGTTAGAGATCTTGAAGAAAATTGTCTATGTGCTCCTCAAAAATCAGCCTGCAGAGAAGTTCATGGTATGAGTTCACTTCTTATAAGACACCAAAGATTCCAAATGAGAGAGAATGAGTTATTTTGCAGTCTTTGGCAGATGCCCCCATGATTTCATTAGTGCCAGGACATTCACGTCCCTGCTTTCTGCCTCAGAGCAGCTTTGGGACCTAGAGCTGATGCTGGCCACCAGCTGAACCCATCCAGCACGCTGCTGTCACCGTGGAGAGCTCAGCACTGGGGGTCACAGATTTTATTTTAGGAGGAAAGTTAAAATCAGAAACTCAAGTACTTGAATATGCCAAAGGAAAACTGTAATTAACCGATTTCTAGAGAAGTCTTGCTTAATCAAGCCATAACCACCATGGATTTTGGTTGGGTGGCTCAAAACAAATTTCAAGAGAAGCAGGGTCTCACCACAGTTGCCTGCTTCCTAACTGGATTTGTAGACCATTTCCTTCAGAGTCAGGTTAAAGCCATCTTAAAACTCGAATTTATTTTTCCTTACTGTTCAGATAATGCCACAAAAACAACGCTGTTTCCTTCCCTTCTCTCTGTCTTAATATCAGTGACCCCACGACCCCCAGCCTAATCCTCTATCTGAGTTAAATCTCCCAGAGCTGCCTGAGATTACTGAACAACTGATGACTTCAAAATAAACACACTTAGAGTGACTGCCTATACACAGTCCCACCTAATAAACAGAGCAGACAGGATTTGTTCTGGGAAGCAATGGGAAGTTATGACTTTGGCTCTGGGGAAGTGCATTTTTATTCACACAATTTATGGTCCTCACCCTGGAGTGCTTTGAAGACATTTTTGCACGTCTGTCTCTGACCCCACTGTTTGTGAATGACCAACCTTTTAATCTGGATGGTGTCATTCCCCCAACATAGAGATTTCATTTTGGGTGTTTGGAGACACCAGTTCAGCCCTCAGGGCAATCCTGTTTCACGCTCAGGGTCCCATTAGTCCTACATAGTGCCAGGGACCACTGGTCCAGACATTTTTGGAATTGTTTTGCTCAGCCTTTGGCCCTCTGAAGGAAAAGGGGCTGGACCAGTGCAGACCTTCACCAACAGCTTTAGTGACCACCTTGACACTCAAACAGTGTTCCTTCTCTCCATGCTTCTGGATTACAGAGCCAGGAGTCACACAAGAACAGAAGGAATGGGTTACAAAAGCAAACCTCCCGTATAAATCAATTTGGATGTTTACGGTGTTTAACTTGCACCTTCAAAAAGATAAAGCATTATAAAACCTCCAAACCACACATAAAGCAAGCAGACACAACTGCAGTGTGTCCTGAGGTCTTGAGGCTGGCACTGCCCAGCAGTGTTGGTAAGAGCAGTTGTCCTTGGGACAGTTTGAATTTTGTTTTGCAAATACATTGGTGAGGTTGGAGGTTTGATTTTATGTGATAATTTAATTAGAGTTGTTTATTAGGGAAGTAACCCTAATCTACAGAAACAGATCTAGAGAACCATTGCCACCTTTTTGAAGAGGAGAAGAGAATAAATGTGCACTTAGACTGGGCTTAGGAACACTCCAGCCTTCCCACCAGAAATCATTTTCTTCACTGAACTTGGGTTTGGGAGTAAAGCTAGATGAAAATCCCATTTGTTCCAAGGCACTCTCACAACCATTCACATATTGTGTTTTATTGTGCCAGGTCAGCAGCTTCAAACTGGACATTTGAAGGCTCCTGAAGGCCAGAACCATGTTAGTGCTGTATGTGATAGATAAGGAGGAGAAATCACAGCCTCTCGTGCCAGAGAAATTTCTCTTTATCCATGTTCTGTACATTTGTCTCTAGCTGAAGAGCATAAGAAGGCCCAGAAAACAAAAACCAAGCTAACCCTCATCAAATACATCATCATTCCTGGTTATGTCAGTGGAATTAAGTGGAGAGGTTGCCAGGTCCACCTCTTCAATTTTTCCCACTAAATCCCAAAATAATGCCACAATGGAAAAAAAAAAAAAAAAAGCTTTATGGGAAAATCTAACAAGCAACTGTAAAACAAGACAAGGAAACCTTATTCACAGATAAAATGCTTGAGTAGTCCTAAACCTTCCTATGAAATATATTGCTAATGAAGCAGACAACAAATTCAGGAACTATGACCAAAGAAATACATTATTTGTTAAGCTTAAGACAAATTGGAGCTGTGTTCTTCTGGTGTGTCTGCTATACAGGAGACTCAAAGATGAAAGGCAACCCTAGGAATACTCTCAGGCCAAGCTTTGCATTCACAGGACTTCAGTAGCTGGAATTACAGGATGACCCCTGCACGGACCCATGATTAATAACAATACCACAAAAACAAGTACTTAAATTTCACACTATGATGTCAGCTCTTGAGCAGGCAACTTATTGTTTTCCTTTGCTCCCTCTTTTGGACACGTGCCACCACAATGCAAACACTAAATATGCATTACTGGAAGCATTTGAGTGACTATATCCTGTCAGTGCCTAGATTGCAATTCCAGAAAAGAAATACCCACTCTCCTACTTGGTTCAAAACAAACTGCAACATAAATATTGAGATACACAGTTCTGTAGAGGTTCTTCTTTTGTAGTTATCTTAATCTGTAATCAAATAGAAAATCAAATATACAGTTTCAGGTCAAAATAGTTACTTGGGAAAACACAAACAAACAAAAAAAAAAACAGAAGAAAGAAAAATCTGATTTTCCAGATTAATGAAAAGCAATAAAAGTGCTTGCCCAAATCTTTTCAGTTCCATTGGTTTCCAGAAGACGGGTTTCCCCTTTCCTTGAATCTCTTGTGCTATTGCTAGGAATTAGTGAGCTGTGAAACTCATCTAATGAGGTCAGCATCAGGAAATAGCTCTGGAAAAACAGGTCCTGGGGGATCTACTAAAGGACTCCCCCAGTGTCCAAACGAAATCCTGGATGCATCGGCACATTGTACGGCCGGGGCTGTGGGAGGAACGTGCCCAGCTTTGTTGTTGTTTTTCCTATAAAGGGACAGCTAAGGAAAGTGAAACTATTAACTCATCCACTGGAATTTCTACTCGCAAACCGTGCCCCCTGTTAAAGCTGCTCATAAAAGCCTTTCGGCTAGTTAGTTCCATATGTTCCCCAAATCCGCAGTTATTGCTTCTGAAAGGCAGGAGTAGTTAACAGTCTGCGGCTTGGCACTGACCAGGGAGACCTAGGGAGCTCGCTTTCCCCCCTCCCTTTCAAACTGCCAATTAACCAGTTTAATAAACCAGTTTGAATCTGACTGAAGTGCTTGGAGAAACCCCAAACCACCACCCATCCCATGGCTGAGCCGTGACAGTGACACAGGGGTGCAGCCCAGGGCAGAGCAGTCACGCTACTGATGTGGGCACAGGACTAAGATTGGTTTTCCTGGTGCTGGGAAAGCTGCAGGGACATTGAGGCCCCAGTTTTCAGCCCAATATCCCCAAAGCTCCAGCTGAAGTTGACTCCAACAGCTTGACTGTGGCCTCCTCACTTCTCTCCTTATGCAGAGATCCCATTATGAACTTGCATGGGCAAAAGCAATCTTGTTTTTTATTTTATTTTTGCTGTGTTTTGTTTCAATCAAAACCAACAGAAAATTTCTAGATATCAAACACTGCAGAGTACATGAGAACCCCATTCTCTCAGCTTTAATTTCCCCAAGCCACAAAAGGAGTCACCTGGTTGATGGCAGCTCACACATTCCCTGGGCTGACCCTACTACACTATTGCTTCTGCTCCAAGTTCCTGGCTTCACTAGGAACCCTGGGGCAGGCACAGGGTACAGTGAGACCCTGGAGAGCAGCACTTTGGGGTTTGGTGGGTTATGTGTTGGAACAGGCAAGACAGCAACAGTTTGGGCTCTTAGATGCACATCTTCTCTTGCACAAGGTCATTAAAACAAAAAAGACATGGAATTAATTTCTGCCATACACTATAAATACCACACCCACTCTAAATAGGTCAATAAAACTCAAAAAAAAGGTCTTAAATGGAATGTCAGCAGCAGCTGTATTGGAATGAGGGTAAGATCTGAAAACTTTTCTTCTAATGGCAGTGACCTCTGTTACTTGCTAAAGGTACTTAAGAGTCCAGATTAACACAGAAGAAAGGGTGGGAGAAAAAGAGCTTTGATATGGAATTTCCATGCTTTCCCCTTTTGTGAACCACTACACTGATGGAAGGATGTTTTAGCTTCAATGCCCTCACCACATCAGCAGCATGGTCTCTGTTGCCAATAACTCAGCTTGATGTCTAACCAGTCACAGTGTGAGTGAGCAGTGACTCTGTAGGATAACTCTGCTTTGGTCAATGCTCACACTCAAGCTTCGGGAAATAAATTAAGAAACAACAGGAAGACAGATTTGCATTTTAATCAGAACTGAAACTCTGGAAGGGACAGAATTACTCCTGTTAAATTTGCAATCTGAATGTAGGACTTGTGTGAATTTCGTATGCAGGATTTGCTCGCATCCAGTATTTCTGCAGCAGTCTTGTTTCTCAGCTGTGCTAAGCTCAGCAGATTAACTTTGATGGGTAAACCCATCTAAAAGGCTAAATATTTTCACCAAATGAGCAGTATAATTCTGCAAATGTTTTTACAATGAAGTGCAACCAGTTCCAGCAACAACATTCTCCCCAGCAGTGATGGTTTGCAGGTCCAAGTGTCACTGTTTTAGACTTCTGCACTGGAGTCTTAGATCTTGTAAACAAAAAAGTAAACACTCAGTAAAATCAGTTCATACTTCTGGAAAGAGAGAGAACTCCTGAAGGAAGGTTGAACTCAGGGAGGTTCTAAAAAATTCCTTCTCCCTCAAACTCACCTCAGCTCTTCAGTTATGTGACTTAAATAAAGAACATATCAGACAACAAAACACTGCATATGAAATGCTGACCTGTAACCTAAAAATCCCATATTAGTTTTAATCAAGTCAGACATGATGGTGTAAATTGCTTCAGATTCTTCCTTTATACCCTTCATATTAATTTGTGGTGAAGCAGTAGTCGGACTTCCAGGGCTGAGTAGATGGAAACAGGGTTTGATTTTAAACAACCCATAAAAGATATAGGAAAGACCATTATGAGGGCAAAAGGCTGGAGTGCTCAATAGGTGTGAATGGACCCAACTCCACGAAGAGAAAGGCGTTGGACTGTGTGACACTGGATGTCTAAAGCAGCAGCCCTGGATCATGTGAAACCCACAGGCACAGAGGAAGGCAGAGACATTTCCCACCCAGACAAAGCAGCAGTGTTCCAGTAGGACAAATCCCACAGGGCCCTGCTGCCTATCTGGTGCTGCCCTGGGCTGGCTGCCAGCCCAGCTCCTGCACACCTCTGGGTCCCCACAATTTCCCCCTGTGCTACCACCCCAGCAAGCCTTGCTTGGCCTCCAGATCCACTTTGCCATTCCTGTCCTGGGGGTATCCCACCACTTACTAGCCAAGAGCAAGGCCCCAAATGTGGCCTCACTGTCAGGGAACCCCCCAGCACACACACCCCAGGTAACACAAGAGCTCTGTGGGTGCTGGAAGTTAGTGAGGAGGTTTCTGGAGAAGAGCAGTGTTCCAGGAGAGGTGCCGCAGCGTCTGCAGCACATTGCTCAAAGGTGTCATTGAAACAAGAACAGTCAGCCCAGATAAGCCCAACATCCCCAAAAGTGTCTGGTAGCAGATACTTTGGGAAAGCATGTAAGAAATGAGGTGAGCAGAGCGTGAACTTTCCTCAGACAACACTTCCCATCTTCTGGACATCTGCCAGCTGGAGACCCTGTGGATGAAAATACCTCTTCTCCTATCACTCCTTCCCACCCACCTCCCTGCTCCCCATGCCTTCACCTCAAAATCATCCCCGTGCTTGGTTGCACCACTGTTCTGAGGAGCAGCCATCTGCCTGCTCTGCGCAGAGAGGAGCTCTCAGCCTGCTGCTCTGCTCAGCAATTTCACTCCCAAATGGAAGCCTGGCAGGACGCCCGAAGGGCAGCGCCCACGATCGCTTTTCTCCCCCTTAAATGGGCACATTGTCCCTTCACCTTCAGAGGGGGCACATGAAATCCTTCCCAAGAACCTGAAACCACCTTTGCGCTCGGCTCACGAGTGAAATTGTTACTGGGCCCTGCTGGGGTTTGGGTTTTTCCTTTTTTTTGTCTCCACTGTAACAGAAGGAATGTGGGAACGTGCCCTGAGTGGAGCGGACCAGTTGGCCCCGGTGACGAGTGAGCTGCAATGAAAGGGGCACCCTCATGGAAAAAAGCAAAGCTCTGGGGCAGTTTGGGGAACTCCCAGCTTTAGGCACCCAGCCTGAGACTTCTTTTTTAAAAAGTCTAGCTTCATGGTATGCTAAGCATCCACCCACTGAAAAATGCAACCTGTCCTGGGTATATTTAATTTGGGGTTTATTCATATTACTGCCTAATTTTGAACTGTTGCTTTTTAATTACCAGCTGAAGCTACATAGTAAAATGGACTAGCCCCACAGGCATGTTTTTCTTTCTATTATATTACAGTGAGGCAGCAGATTAACTCCTTCAGCCATCCCAGCTTAACACCTCGCGATGCCAGCACGGCCCCTTTCCAGACTGCTGCTCCTGCAGCAGGAATGGCTGGAGGGGACACAGATCTTTATGTCCTGAATTTCCAACTCCCCGCCCGGGGGATCAGCACAGGCAGGTGCCAATTTCAATATGTGTCTATCCTGGAGAGTAAATCACAGCCCATCAGGAAGGGGAGCTCTTTTCAGGGAGCCAGATGGAGCTGCAACCTCTGGCCAAGGACAAACACTTTGGGGCAACAACTGTCTCAGCTTTCTAGTCTCCATGTGAGCATCACTGAGTTGACAGCTGTAGAAAAAGGAATGTTTCCTAAGCCTGAAGGGGGCTGAATCCTCATGAGGTCCAGCAGGGAAAGGGGAAAAAAAATAGAAATTACAATTCAGAATAGCATAAGGAAATTAAAACTTCAAGCAAAATCAGGGAACTGAATTCATCAGGGATAAGCACCTGTTTTGAACTTGTTTTTTCCTTTAGCTCAGCATTATCTCAAGATGAAATAATTTTATCATGGAAGATGTTTCTGCCACTGGGGTACATCGTGACCAGGCAGGGAGTACCCCATGTCTGTTGAAAAACACAGGGTTTGACCTGGCAGCTGCTCTCTTTGGGGCTTGCCCACCTGGAGAAAACCTGTGCCCTTCACCAGGACAGATGATGGGACCTCATCTGTGCCAGCTGCTACAGGGCACAGAAGTGCCTGGGTGGCCTTACTAGGACAGCCCCTCTTTCCCCCTGGGAATTCACAGTTACATCCTCAGGGTCAGGGTTCCAAGGCAGGCCTTGTAAAGCACAGGTGATGGGCAGTGCACAGCTCACCCCTCGTGCTAGGTCCCTCTCCCAGAGCTACTGCATCAAAGCACAAAAATGGCTGAAGCTGCTGCCTCCCTCGACAGTGATGCAGCCCTGGTGCAGTCTACATAAAAATTACTCAAAATTCAGTTTGCCAGGGAAAGAAGGCGACCTACCCATCAAATCACAGCAGCTCAAATTTCTAATATCAACTACTTGCAGCCAAGCACTTGCCTTCAAATTAAGCAGAGGCCAAGAATAATTAACTTACTATTCACTGAGATATTTACTTCAATTATTCAGCAAATAAATTCAGCTAACAAATAGCTTCAAGGAAACTGCAATCTATTCACAGTCAAGTTCCCAAGCCAGAAGAAAACTATAAAATTAATTATTTGCAACAAACTTCTCTGTTAGCTTTCAAAGTCAGAATGGTAAATTCAGACACTTTATTTTCTGCTATATATTGGCTCCCTCAATCTAATGCTCCTGTTTATGAATTATGGGGGTTATAGCTGTCTCTTGAAAGATAACTACTATATTTTTATTATCATTGGAACTAAAAGATATTTTTGCTTGAAGCTTTTTTAAGCCTAGCCTAAACAGTCACCACTCCAGTCAGAGAACACCAATGAAATCAGCTACCAGTGAGGATATGCTGCTGAAGAACCAAGAAGAGTGTTCTTAGATTTTTGCTCTCCTGGCCAGATGCTGCTGCAAAACATTTATTTAAATTGGCAAATTCTGAAGAAAGCACTTCATTCAAGTAACACTTTAATTTTCTTTTTTCTTCCAACTAAGAAAAGATGTAGTGGAATATTCTTTGCACAGCTTCATATATTACCGAAGGTGGGATATTTCCTCACATAAACAAATAATGGAAAGAGTAATTAATACTGTGTTCAGGCACCATTCTGGTCTATGCACATAAACAGAGAGAGAATTCCTGATAGAGATCTGCCTCAGGTTCATCTCCTGCCCCTTTAGCTGTATCTCCTCACTCCTTACATGCACTCACGGAAGCTGAGCCAAAAAAATCTCCTGTTTTCCCTCCCTCCTCTTTTTCCTTGCCTGTTTAATACTGATGGTCTGTAAATATATCAACAACTAAGCAAGCACAGGCTGCCATCCCCTGAAACACTCCATAAATGTCCAACAGGTTTTTCCCTCTCCAGCTGTGCTTCACCAGGAAGATTCCCAGAAATCCTACAGCCACTGAATCACTGAACATGAGGACACAGCTCAGACAAGTCCTAAAGATTCCAAAGGGAGAAAAAGCAACTCCCAAAAGCAAATGTCTTTGCTCTTGCCCTGGAACAATACGGATGGATAACAGCCTTCTGCACAATCATGACAGTGGGGCAGGAGCTCAGTGGCTTCAGTCCACTACTCTACCCTAGGAAAGAAGGGAAGATGTCCAAGGAGAAATCCCAAAGCAGTGGTGTGGGTGCTGAGCAGAGCACAGAAGATTGCTTCCAAGTTTGAGTTCACTTCCTAGGGCTGACTCCAGTGAGTACAAGGAGACTTATCTGGCGTAATTAAGCATTGTTGTGATGATTGACACCCACTGAAATCCTGCCAGCACGCCCTGGAGGAGGAGATGGGGATGGATGGTGCAGGGGGTAGGAAATTACATCCTCCAAAACCTGAGGGTGATCAGCTCATTTTCAAGATCATATCTGATTTGCCTTTCTTCCCCGCTCCTGGTCTTTTTACCTTCCAAAAACCAGGTAGGATGGGGAGTAGACTCAGGTGGCTTTATAGGCCAATTTCCAGATGGGAGTTGACCAGATTAACTTGCCCCAGCCATCCTTTACTAATTCACTGGGCAGGGAATTTTGCCCTGTGTTTGTATTTTGTTCAAGACCAGTTATGCTTTCCATTTAATTGTTTCTCAGATTTGAAATACAGCTATGAAATTCTAAGAAACTCAACTTGGATTTTGAGCAGCGAATGTTCTGGACCACTTAGAGATGAGGTGAAGCTCTGGAATTATTAACTGAAGGCACAAACAATGAACATATATGAGAGAAATGTCAGAGAGTTTATATAGAGAGGCAAAAATTGAATAGATTGCAAAAGAAATTGCTCAGGAAGCATGGCTTTACTGAGCTCTGGAAACTAGAACTTACTGGATTCAAAGCATTACGATACAAGCATTATTAAGACAAAAACTTTGTGGAGTCTTGTTTAAATTGCAAATTCTGACTCTTTTTTTCTGATGGGGTGACCTCTCTTCTTTGCTTTTAGAAGCTAAATTACACTTTAGTTTGCCTGTTTTCATCACATTTTGCTTTGGGCACAAATGACTGCGAGCTCTGCTCTTTCTATGCTGATAGAAGCTGAAAAGGGATTAACCAAAAAGCAATAAACTATTCCCCCCCGAATTGTTAGCCCTACATTTTCTTATTAGTGTCTACCCACACTAACTTGAAACTTAGCAATGCTGTTTTTCTCCAGAGCTGTCAGCTGAAATAAGCTGGTTGTGTTCCTCGCAGGCTGCATTTGCCAACAATCTTTCTGCTTTCCAAACATGCCCCCTCCACCAAACACAGCGAGACTGTTGCCCTTTTCAGAATTTCCCACAGGTACACGGCCATGTTAAAGAGGGAGCAAAACCTGCATGCCATTTTTCAAGCCATTATCATGGGAATGCTTTGTACACAAGAATGTCAGAGTGAAGCCAAGCCTCGTGCAGAGCTCTGAAGGTAGATGGATGAGTGTACAAGCCAGGGACTTGCAAAGATTACAGACCAGAGCCATCAAAGCCTTGAGAGGAGGGGAAGGATTCCTGATGCAGAACGATAGTAGGATCTGAAAAGATCCACAAAATCCCTTTCAGTTACAATGGGAATTGCTCAAGAAAAGCAATCCCATTGTCTCCTCTTTGGACTTTTCATGAGAGCATTGGGAATGACTGAGCAGATGTCCCTGTAGCACGGAATGAAGGCTCCAGCCCACCCTGAGACATCTCAAGGCACTTTTGCCAGCCTCTCCTCTAATAAATTTACAAGCTCTGGCACCTAAAAACTTCCAGATGATGTTGCAAGCCACCTATTGAGGGCTGACTGAAGTGCCCTTGCCTCTGTTACACTGTCTGACCAAGAGCCCAACTCCTAGCTGGCACTGGCATTCTTCAGAACTGGGTCTGCAGCCTACTCTGCAGTCCTGGGCAGAGTCTGACCCTTTGTATTCACAACTAAATGCTACCAGATGGATGCATCAGTTCAAAGGCTGGTGGAAACAATTAAGATTACAGGAAGCCACGTTTATCCTTCCACCTATAGCACTGAATTAATCACGGCTGATAGGGATCTAAGCAGAGCCCACTCAAGGCTCTGATTTATATCACTACCTGTCAAGAGATGGCAGAAGATTGCCCAGTAGCTGCTGAATGCTTTCCTCCCACCCTCTCCCTCTCCTGGGGAGACAAATACAAGCCAGGACATTCCTGCTTTGCTCAGGATGCCATGAAACCTAACCTCTTGTTGACACAAGCATTAGGCCCCAGGACTGTATAACAGGTCACTGACAAAGATATAAGATAGAGCTTCCAAATTTGGCTGGCCACACACAGGCAGGCACAGGGACACGCATGTTTCTGGCTCTCAGGGCTTGCATACCTGTGAGGGAGGCTCAGAGGATGAAGGACATCACAGGGCCCTCACCAAACCATTTTGCAGTTGTGTATTCTGGCAAGTCCAGTGGCTGATGCTGCTTGGGATTCCTACGAATCCTGTTTCCTTACTCGGTAGCAAAGGTTGGATTTCATTCTAAACACAGGAAAGATCCAGGGAGCACAGGGCAGCTGTGTCCCTATAGCTGCTACTAAAAGAATGACAAAGGAGGAGTGCCAGAACCCATCCATACTGGGTGGGACTGGAAGTCTGAGTGCCCACACGTGAATCTCAATATTTGTGCTCAAATAAATTAAACCCTCAGTGCTCATCTGCCTGTCAGAAAACCAGTGTCAAGGACTGAGAGGGGATTCTCAATAACTGTGAGCTCAGTGCTTCCTTTGGAAGCAAATCTTCTCAAGTCTGGATGCTCCCTTTCCCAGGGACTCACTGATGAGCACATTTCATGTCAAGCATGAAGTGGGAATGGATCTGTTACCATCTGCTAAGCTTTTCTCCATACGTGGGAGGCAAAACAAAGGCAAACAAGGAGACCTGAGTCAACACAAGGGTTAATTTAAGAACCGAGCTTGCTTAAAATAAAAGTTGTCACCAACCAAAGAGAACAAGTAGCCATTGAAGAGAAAACTGTTGAGATTTATGGGCTCCATTCTAGAGACACAGGGCTGGAGTCAATCATCATTCTTAGTTTCATCAAGTTTATTTTTTTAATAAGAGCTCCTCAAATATTCCCCCCACTTTTCATTGCCAGAAACCTAAGCTTGTGGCTGTGAAAAAGTTAAAAATTAGGGGTTTCCTAAGTGGGAGCAGAATGCATGGTCGCTCTGTATGACCCCAGCTACTCTAACAGCTACTGCTAATTCCCAGTGGAAGCATCAATAGCTTGTGAAATAGACTCCTTTCTTTTCTTGTACAAATTATTCCTTTATATTTTTGAACTTCTGAACCTCCTGGCTTAATAACAACTCCACAAGAAAGAAGGAAAATAATTGAGTGTTTATAACAGCACGCATCTTTTTTTATTATCATCCCAGGCTGTGGCACTCTCAGTTCAGCAAAGCTTCAGTCAAAGCTGCTCTGCAAAACTATTCAGAAATGGGAGGAGGAGAGGGATGGGAAGGACATCTCCTCCTACATAGGAACTGTGGTGAGTGGACATTTTTTACATTTCTCAGACATATAGTTTCACTATCTTCCACCTACTCCCTAAATTATAACATACCCACTTACTACCTGTTTGAGTTACGAGCAGAAATTAAAACAAAAAATCGTTCCAGCCTCACAGCCTGTGAGCTGCAGCACATCAGAATGCGGGCCATAAAAAATTGCAAAACAAAGCAAGACAAAGACCTTAACCCACCCACATATGCAAGGAAAGCAAGAAACAAATCAAGGGAAAATAACAGGAATAAACTCTCTTTAGCCTCTTTCTTTTTCCAGTTATAAATGGAAAGCAATGTGACAGTGCTGCAACAGATGACAGTCTATTTATTTTCTCTAACAGATCTACAGTTGGTGGATTCTCTTCTACCTCCCAAAAGACTTGTATGGCTTGAATTAAAAAAGGCTAACAGTAGAAATTATGTTTAGTCAACAGGAAATAGCCATGCCAGTCTCAGGAAGTGCTCATCCTCCTCCAGCAGTTGGTTTAACAAGCACTAAATCACTGAGTATCACATTCTAGACAATTTGCTGCCCAGTATCATCACTTTGTTGATTAATATGCTAACTCATAATAATGCTAGATTCATAATAGTACACTTGGAAATTAATATTCTAAACTAGACACCCAGCCAGGGAACAATCCTGTGCCCTCCCAGCTCAGTGGCGCAGCCCAACCCAACCCTTTTAAAGGAAGATTATGACAAGGTCAGATGAGCATTGTAAGGACTTGGCACATAAACCCCAGCAGCATTTCCTTGAAGAGCTCAACAAATGCCACCACCCACACTTTAGCAGAGCCCACTGCTCAGAGACACATCTTCACTTTGCTGTCAGCAAGGACAATCAAAACCTGCGTCACTGGAGCAGATCCTGTCAATAAAACTCACCTCAGACCAATACTGGCTTGGTTGAAATTGAGCAGTGTAAATCAGAGCTCAGTATCCTTGAGGTTTTCAAACATTTGCCTTTCCAGAAGTTATTTACAGGTGGTATTTTTTCAGGTTTTCACTGAGAATAATCCAGTAGTAACTCTTTCAGCTGATGGATTTTCACCAAGTTTTACCACTCAATTGATTACACCACAAAATAAGGGGCTTCTACCTTCTTTGCCTATATACTACAAAGGTCAACTGAAGGAACAAAATGAGAACTAATTTTAACAGTTTCTTAATGGGCATTGGAGGTATTTCCTTCAGTCATGTTCACCTAGACATCTTTCCTTTCTCTTTAGTGAGGGTTCTTAAATGTAGCTTCTGAGGCCAGGCTAAATCCCTGCTAAATTTTCTCCATAAAATGAGGTGCCCTGCAGCTGGAACATGTGGATGGTGTAGCATTCAAGTAGCAGCCACTGCCTGCTGCTCTCCCAACCACTGGCATTTCAATTGAAGTCCATTTATCACAGGCTTATGGTCAGATCTAACCATAAATGAGCCACTCCATGACTGTGATCTAATATATTTATTACTTCTGAGTTAGTAGTTAAGATGGAAAATAAAAATCCAAACCCTAAACCCAAACCAAGAAACAACACTGGCACCTCAGTAAAAGGCTGAGCAGGAGGCTCTGGGGCTAGTGTTCACATTTGTACAGGATATGTAAAGGATCCCTCTCACTTCCAGCACTGGGCATTTATCCCACAGGCAGTAAGTGGATGATTTCCATCATATTTTTTATTTCTTTACCCTTGAAAATGAAGTGTATGAGGCAGTGGAAGCCTGAAGGGATGAGACTGCATTTGTCCCCATGTTAGTTCTGCAGCCTCCTTGTTCCAGTGAGGAAGTGAGAAAGTGAGAGAGAAAGAAAGAGAGAGAGAAAGA
>VZTB01006746.1:538557-569199 GCA_013397245.1 Thryothorus ludovicianus | reverse complement strand
AAGGGAAAGGGAAAGGGAAAGGGAAAGGGAAAGGGAAAGGGAAAAGATAAAAGAAAGGAAAAAGCTCTACCACCACTCAGTGTATCAAATAATGTCTGAGAAAGAGCTCTTACTTCGGCCATGGCAACTACATTCTAGCTAATCACTCAGGATCCTTTACTAATGAGGAAGGAATTAAAAGCATTGCAAGATGTGATGAATTCAGACAGCCTGGATAATATAATCCCTTGGCCTTACAATAAAGCTGTTGGGACAAAATATACTGATAGATACATAGGAGTGAACACAAAAATACAGCTAATGAAATTACAATAGACTTAGCTGGTACAAGTCAGCCTAGGTCAGCTAAAAACAGTCAAAAGAGTCAACAATGACAATTTTCCATAGCTCGTAGTCCAACTTCCCAGCTTCTAATCAAGAAAGTAAATCCCATCCCTGTGAGGTGCACCAATTCACATGGACTACAGTGAAACTGAGTGAAAAGGGTTTCTTGTAAGGAGTGAGATGGAGGAGGGGTTGGGGGAAACTGCTAAAAAAATCAAAGTCTGAATTGGCTAAATTGGCAAGTAGTGTGGCCTGACAGGAATGGATCAGGAGAGAGGTAGGGCCTGACATAAACATTACATACATTTCAGGAGGTTTATTTTGGCTAAGTACAACGCTGGTCTCATGGACTGAATGTCTGTTGAATCCACAATAAGCACCAAGGTGCAACAGGGGTAACACTGAGGGATATATTTCAAAAGCAAGCTCCTAATCCAAACTAAATGCTGATGTGGACAACTCCAAATTTATTTTCATGTGGGGACTGCATTAAATACTGCTATCATTTATAGGCATTTTGGGGAGGAATGGGGTAGAAGTCTTGTGCTAAGCATGCAAACCACAGTTGAAATTACTGTGATGCAGCAAGTTTGATGTCAGATAAAGTGTAAATGGCTGTCCCCATGCCAACCCTTGGCCTGCCACAATGGCATGGGGAGGTTAACTCGACTTAATCATCATCTCAGAGCATTCATGCAGCCTGTTAGGGAGCTCTGCAGGCAGGCAGGAATTCAGTGAGCTCCCAAAGGTCCCATATACCTGAACTCCTAGATGTTACTTTTGGGTGGGTTGCCAGTGCTGAAGGAAAGATTAATATGAGAGATCCTGACCCTGCAATAAACACTCAACAATACTTCTTCCTATTAGGACTTACTTGAATTTCTGCTGGTTTATCTGTTGAACCACCTCATTTGGTGGGTCCTCTCTCAGAAGATCAAGTCTGATCAACATAGAAAATACAAGAAGGTCTTCCAGATGGATGCAAGTTATTCTTACAGAGAGCAAATTGGAAAAACTGCTAACACTGGAGAATTGTCCCCCCTGGAGATCTCCTTCAGCCTTTGGGGGAGGCTGCAAAGCCCTCCCTGTACAAATGGTGCAGAATCTCAGGGCTGACACACAGCACCAAAGACACAGCAACAGGGCACAAGCTCTTATCTAGTGAAGATACAGAACAAAACCAACACTGCAGAAGCTCAGGCTGTCACCTTTGTTTGTCTGCAGTGCTTACATGACCTTCACTATCAGAGTTTCTCTCAGTGCCTGGCTGATACTGCCCTGAGGGGCTTCACTGGCTCTGCCCAGTGCATTCATTACGATCTGCAAGAATCAGCCCATTGCCACTTCAGCTGTCCCATACACCCTTCTGGTGACAGCACGAGGCTGAAAACGTGATCTGGGGGTCCCTTTTCACAGAAGAGAGATATACTGCAACCACTTATCCAGAACCACACAGGAAGTCCATGACAAGCCAGAAATCCTTTAGGATTGAACTAGAAATCTTTATTTTCACAGTATTCAAACCAGAGTCCTGATGTATCTGAATACTCATTTACTCTTGGTTTTGCTTGTGCAGGAGGATCTATCAACTTCATCCTTGGAGAGGCTGCCACTTTGATGGGAGAGATGCTGCAGTTTATCTACAGAATGGGAGAATGGGGCCAGTTCTGGGCAGAAAGGGCTTTCAAGGAGGAGGCAAAGCTATGCAGGAGCTTGATGCTTCTGTGATAACAGCAGGATACTCAGCTGAGTTTGCTTTGAATATCTTCCTAGTCATGAACCACCCAAAGAGCTGTCAGAAAAAAGGTGTTGTGTCCTGAGAGAAATCCCAGTCCCCTGACACTTGCTTTCATGTTGATATGAGCCCAAAAAGTTGAAAGAGCAGAATTTTCAGCTCTCAAGTGTGACTAAACAGACACCATCCCTTTCTTTGGTGCCAACAAAAGGGAAGAATTCAAAACAGTCTCCTGACAGCTCTCACAGATTTTCCCTGGAGAAGCAGCATCACTGGGTTTCCTGGATTATTACTTTTAGTCTGGAAAAAGTTGAGCCTAATCTAAACCCACCCCAACAAGAAGACACAACAGACTGAAAGAGTGAGATGGAGACACACACGGAAACCCCCTCAATCTGAACAATAACCAGCTGTGATCCACTACCCCAGAAAGCACCACCCTGCCCTGCTGAGCTGCCACCCTCCCTTTGGCTCACAGCCAGCCAGAAAGGACTCTAAGAGCTGAGCAATAATGCCAAACAGAGAAACATTAAATGAAAGGGTCCACCTGTGCCTGTAAAGTACATTGGGGCAAAGTCACTTGTGCTTATCAGTGGTGATAGCCAGAAGTGTGAGAGTCATCCCTGAATGGCACAAGTGTTCCTGCTTCAGTAACAAAGACATCATTTCCCTGGATTTATTTTTTTAATAGGTATGCTTTTATTTAAACAGCTCTTTTTTAAGACTGTAGGCTAAGATGGCCTTGCTTCCCCAGGGGTCTCACTAAAAGCCAAACTGCACCCGACTCACCAGTGTAACTTAAAAAGTTAAGCAGTGGTTAGGGACAAGCCACCTCATTCTTTCCAGCCCTGGAATCTTAGTACATATGAATTTTGGATACTGCTGCAAAAGTGGCACATTACAAATTAGCAACAGTTTAGTTTATTAGTCCCCAAGTGGATTTATTTATGGCACAGAATATATTGCTGTAGGTTCCCTGAGACCGAGACTGTGACATTACTGAAATTAAAGGGGATTTCATGTGCAAGACTGTGCCAAAACGGACTTACTCCTATTGTGATTTCAACATGTGGTATTGTTTTACCATATACTTCTTGAGCTTGATGCCTTCATACCCTACAAAGATCTCCTGCTGCAGCAGCTGATGGTGCATTCTGCTGAGCTCACTGCCACAGGCATGGAGGAAGCCAAGCAGAACAGGAACCTGGATCCTTCAGCCCTCGGCCCACATCTTCAGGGAGCAGCAGCACCATCTGCTATCCATTCAGGACTTCTGGTGCCCTTGACTGCTCAAACAATAAGGACACATAGGTTTGTAGCAGTGACACAGAGGGAAAGAGGTTTCCCCCTAGGGACATAGCTTAGGCAATGTCTATAAGCTACAGTAATTCATCCCTTCTCATTAGAGCAACAAAAAAAATACCTTCACTTGTACAGCTGGAGAAACTGAGGCACAAAACTCAGCATATGCCGCCCTTCTCATCATCTCAAGGAAACCATGGATGTCTCTGAGTAAGCAGGATGTTCAGAGGTTTTCTCAACAAAGTTTAGTTTCCCTGAATTTTCTGAGTGAGGGAGCAGCCAGATTCCAATCACATTTTCCCCAATGCTTCAACATGCAGCTCCAATATCCATCCTTCACCATCCCAATGCACACCCCCAGTACCAGAACCAGCTCTGGACAGAGTTAGGAGCCCTTCAAGCAGGTTAACCTCTGAGCACAGCTCTGAGTAGTGCAGAGACAGGAAGGAGAAGCCAAGGAGCTTCATCCCCTTTATTCTCACACTGTATTAATGTAACTCTTTTCTATCAGTTAGATCAGCCCTATGCCTGCCCTGAAAGAAATCTGCCAGTATATAAACTTTCAGTGGCTAGTGCAATTTGATGGCACACCCTGTTTTCAAAGAACTGGCAAAGAACTTTGGGTCTGGGATAGAAAGTAACTGCTTCAGGATTAACGTTATTATTCACTTTATTTTAGTGTCTTCCCTCTTAGCTGCTAGTACAAGAGGTTCTCCTCCTTAGCAGGATGCTACTGTTTATCCCAGCTGTGGCTTGGCAGGTGTCACTTCCCCATCCAACAGAAGGAAAAACTGCTGTTCTGCAGAGCTACGTGAGCCTTCCAAGGCCACACACCAAGCAAACAGCAGCCCCAGGACAAGAAATCAGGAATCCCAAGTGCCTCACCACAAACACAATCCGCTGAGACCACAGTTGCCTGACAGCCAATGCCCACTCTCATGTACTGGAACAGAGGAAGTGGAAAAGCAGTTTGGTTTTAGTGCTGGCTGGCCTCGCTGCAGCAGCTCTCGGCTCCTGGGGACAGGGTGGGGAGCAAATCAGTGCTTACAGGGGGTGGAGGGACAGTGCCATCCCCGGGTGACAGCAGCTTTCCTGACCACCATCACTGCCTGTGCAGACTGAGCCCATGCCATGAGCCTCTGCATGAATCCAGCAGCAGGAGGAATACAGGGACATCATCAAATTCGGGTCCCTTTGTAGGCTTTCTTCCAGGGGTGATATATGCATGAGGCTGGCTAGTGGGAATTCCTGTTGCTGAAGATGTTTTGGGGCTGATTCCCTGTCCCTGTTTTCTCCCCAAGAAAGAAGATGTTGAACAGGAGATGGGAAGGTGGGGCTTGCACTTCTTCCTCCACTCTCTCTCCTCAGTGAGGTGAAGATAATGACAATCAGACTTCCTCCCAAGGAAACAAAATCTCCTCAGTGCTTCCTCACCCGCTGCTGAACTGCAGGAGAGTTAAATGGAAGGTGACTTGACCAGCAGAAGGTGGCTTGCACTGTGTGTGGCTTGGTGGCTTGGTTCATCTCCAGGGACAAGATCTCGATCAAAAAATGTTACTAATACAATTTCAGGCCAAGTCATGATAAAGTTCACACAACCCTGTTACCTTCTGCCAGGGACAACAGGTGACAAGAACTGACTGAAAGGTTTGGCTTTATCCCCTCCCACAGGAGTCAACTGGATGCTCTGAATTCAGCAGAGTAGCCTCAGCACAGCTCCTCACATCAGCCTCCTTTGGTTTGAAACAACTTTTGGCATTATTAACTACATCTGTTTCTAGTGCCCAAGGCCAAGATACTGATTACCAGATTGCTAATTTTAATTACTACCTGGCATGTAGAAAACAAAACCAGCTACATNAAAAAAAAAAAAAGGAGTTAAAACTAACCAACAAAACACAGAACACCGCACTGGGAGAGAAATCCAACCTCCTTCTAACAGAACAGTTTCTGCGGCATTCCTCCCTTCCTGTGTTTGTGTTTCTCTTTTTCCTAAGGGCTATAAAATTTAGCATACTAGGAATTGTGGGTTGCTTTATAGACCAAGCAGTTGGGTTTGTTAGAAGTTGGCTTGAAAGGGGAACTTCTTTCTGACTGCTACCTGGCTGCCCTAACTAGTTTGACACCTGAAAATTATTCATCTTTTTCTTCCTAGAACACATGCCAGTCAAAAGCAGCAAATCTAATTCCTCTGAAAATTTGTGCCTGAACACCCAGTTCTCTCTGCTGAAAGCAACACAAAAATAAAGCTCTGCAACCTTCAGCACCTGCCAAGGAACACCAACTTGACCTTTTCTGATTTGTTTTGGACCAACACTTTTTTTCTCACTCAGCTCTAGATCCTGTGTGTCTTGGTTGACCTGTGCTAATCCTTGGCACAAAGGGCAGTTTAATCCCTAGAGCTGGGCTTTGACAACCCTGCAGTAACAATGTCCTACAGCACCCTATGTCCCTATTCCCTAGAGATTATGAATTAATTGTTCCTCTAAATGGGATGACATAATTAGCTACATATGAAGTAGCACCTCAGCAATTCAAACTGTGCTGACTGAGGTTCATCACAGTGTAGTCAGTCAACACCACTGCTCATTATCTACAACTCTGGGATTCATTCCACCTCCTTTCCCAGACATGAGTTTCATCAGAGAGAGACTGGGGATGTTAGTCAAGCAGTTGTATTGAGTTGAACGGGTCTACTTGGATGATGGAGGAATGACAGAATCAGTCATCAAACAGGCAAAATTCCCACTGGTGGCATAAAAATGTCAGGGCTATATCATACTGTAAATGTCATCCCTTTCTGCCGACGAATTTTTATTTGCATTGTTTCTATATAAATATTCTTTTCTAAAAATGTCAGTGAGAAATGCCAGTTAGTTTCTGACAATGATGACAAAGAGAAGATACATGGGAAACTAAGTACCAGAGTTTCCCAGAAAATTGTAGGGGATTTTTCTAATGGAAAATATTGCACTTTTGTTGAAAAATCCCTAATCCTTTGGCCACCCGCCAAAGTCTCTTGGAATGAACAATATTAGGTTTGGCCAATGGGTGTTCAAGATGGATCCACAGCAGACAGATTTGGTTAAAGAGAGAAAACCCCAACAAGCAATACTGTGAACCACTCAGCTGATCACCAGAAAAGTTCTGACAGCACATTTCAAATGAGCTGTATTGAGTTTGTCACTGGTATTGGCACTAAAGTCAATGAACTCAGTCCACCGTAAAGCATTTAGCACAGAGAACACCAGGGATCTTTCCTGATCCATAATTCAGCTTGGAAATCTGCTGATGAGGATTTTCCAGAGAATGCTGCAACCCATACTGCTTATAAACACAATAAATACACATATATGCATACATATACTTTTATATATATCTGTCTTCATATATATTTCATTTATATACTTGGATGTGTTTGATTTCATTCATTATTTATAAAGAAGTGTTCTAGAAAATGTTTAATGTGGTTATAAATTTTAATTGAGGACTTTCCTGCTTTTATAAGCAACTATATATGAGATTAGAACTTTAAGAGACTAAAAGACAGCTTTATGAAGAGCTGGATCATCCCTGGTCACTGCAAAGTCTGAATTATGAAGCTTCCAGTATTTTCAGCCTGTGGCAATTAAAGATGCAAACCTATATTTACGCAACTTCCAAAAATTCTTCAAGACATAACTTTTTCTTTAAGAAGAGATATATGATAAAACTGTGTCAAAATGAAAAAGAAAGCTTTTAACTGCATTTATATAGTACTTTATCTCTAAGATCTTTCTTTTTGCCCTTTTCCATCAGGCTGAGAGCAGCTGACAGTAATACAGCCTTAAAGATCAGGTGGGCAGAAGCAGAAGCAGAAGAAGCCCTTCATGGCCCACTGGATTCACCATTGCACCTCTTGGCATCATGTAAGAAGCTGTTCTGGAAACAAGGTATAAACCAATGTGTGAACGTGTCTCAGCCCCCATGAGAAAAACAACTGCTTCTAGATTTTACCCAAGCATGGAGCTAAAAGCCAACAGACAGGGATTATACTTGAAAATCCTCTCAGCTCCTCCAAAGCTCCAGTATAGTCTTTGAAAATTCTTCCATTTCTTTGGAAAAAGGCGCACAATTCTGTTCAGCTCAGCCTCAGTAGCACCTCCTAAAGTACCCTAGCTCGTAGGAAAACCATGTTTCACTTTTCTACTTCATTTCAGGCTCTGAATGTGGCAAAAGAAGGATGCCTGCACCGCCAATGGCAAAGCGGAGGCACCGCCGGGCATGGGGAAACCTCAGGATCACTCCCCACACTGAGACTTCTGTGGAGCTGAGCCCACGTGAAAACAACACAGAGCTGGACTTCCCACTGGAGAAAGGTAACTCTGGCAAGGTGGGAGATGAATTTCCCCCTGCTGGTGAAGCCGTGCTGTCCACACCTGCCGATGGTGCGCTGCCCTATTCCCCCGACGTGCACGCCTGCCAGGCTCTGACACAACCGTGCTCCAAAACCAACTCTCCATCAAAGATGTCTCACATTCAGCTGGAATCAAAGAGCCTGAACAGATGTCTCTAAATATATTTCCTCCTTGTAATGATGGCAAATAAAAGCACTGTCCTCTAGCATGTTCTGCACAGCATCTGTAACGCAAGTGCCGCAAAGGGAAATCAAAAGGAACAGGGTAGGATGTTATGTATGCTGTGTGCTCTGAGAGTATTTTAAATTCCCTTAGCCTCTGTAATGAAAACCACACTGTCTGAAAGTGAAACACGGCTGATTGTTAACTGTAGGTCTGTTGGAAATAAAGTGAGGGACACAGGGAAAGGGAATTTCACGTAAATCTAATTTCTTCTGTGTCAAACAGCGCTACTGTATTTCCTCCCATCTGCAAGGATACCCTGTGAAATGTGGATGAATGTTATTACAGTCTGCAATAAGCAGAGTTCAAAGCGAGGAAAATTTGGTTCATATTTGGATTCGGCAGCTCAGAAGTTTCTTCACACTTTCTTCAAAAGATCCAGAAAAAAAAGTCTCAAGTTCTGACTTGCCAATCTTATATAAAAACTTTTACATGAATCAGGTTGCTATGCAAAGTAGGTAGATTTAAGTAAGTATTTATATATTTTGCTTTTTCAGCAGAACTAAACTAAATTATTTTGCGGGTAGGATGCTGACTGGGATGAAAGAGAGAGCTACATCACAGTTCCCAGTTCTGTCTGTGGCTCCCTGCATGACTTTGGGCAAGTTATTGCTTCATTCCCTTTCTGTAAAACAGAGCCTGCTTTGCCTCCAATCTTCCTTAACTAGATAGAAGTAGCCTCTGCTATGTGAGCAGTCAGCAGAAACCAGATGGGGTTGGTGGGCTGGGGGGCTCTGATGGCAGTGAGACTCTTGCTGCCATTGTGATGGACATTAACGACAGAAGCTGCGATAACAAGAGCCCTTTGAAACAATTTCCACCCCACTCTGACTCCTTGAGGAGCCAGATGACAGCTTATGTTCACTGTGCCTAACTGAACACCCAGGTTAAAGGTTGGGCTGTTGGTTCCTGGAATATGGGCTGTTCTGTCTGCCTCTAACAGTGCTGCAATTCAGATGCTGTCAGATGCTCCAGAGAGCAAGGCTGCACCCACACCCCACAGCTCTGGGCTCCCTGCCCTCCTTGGCTCATCTCCTCCCCAGATGCTCAATGGCAAAGTCTGTACAAACATCCCAAAATGCACATTAGCAAAACAGCACCAAACCCTGATGTACCTCCTGGAGTTTCCTTCCTCTTAATGTCCCCATCAGCATTCCAGACTCCTTCCCAACAAGACAGCTCTGGCACGGACAGTAAAATTTCAGCTGGTAGAGGTCTTGCCACCAAGGAGAAATTGCTGACACCTCTAGGTTCCTGAGCAGACCTGCCTGGCAGAAACAGAGGGTTTTGGAGCCAGACTCCTGTCCCTGCTCCCAGATTCACAGCCCTGTTGGCTGTGGCTCCCAAGAGACCTCTTCTCCCCTGCATCCCAAAGCCCTCACCTTGGATGTTGGACCTACTCACCTCCCGAGTTCCCTCCAGGGACCATTAACCTTTCTTTCAGTTATTACTTTCTTTGTCAGCTGGGTGGAATAAAGACCCCCTAACACATACACAGATCCCTTCAGTTCTGAAGGGATTTGGAGCTCCCTGCTCGGTCTTGAAGGGACCAACAGATCCCATTACAAAGTCCCAGACTAAATTCACTACCAACAAAAAGTCATCTCCCTTTGGACGAGTAAAGTCTACCTTTTGAAATGTCCACATGTTGTCTCAGCAACTCTCCTTTATGGCTGTTTACATTGGATAAGAAGTGCAACACAAAGCAACATTCAGATGAAGAAAGTGCTCAGAAGTAGTAAAATACGGTGTTATCTATTTTTTTAGCTGAATAAATTGAGCTTGCTTTGCATTATTGCTGGCTGTCTTAGCCCAGCTCTGAAAGTGAGAAAGAGAAAGGGAATCTTGAAAGGCAGCTCCCGAGAGGACACTAATATTTTTAATAGTTTGTGGGTTATGAAACAAATCTGTGTTAGCAGTATTATATATCTCAGCCTGAACCACTGGGGTGTTTCCAGGCTCTTTAATGAAACTAAAGCACTCACACAGCATTGCCAAGAAAGTAGATTTATTCACAAAGAAATGTTTGCTAGCAGAAATGAAAGCGTAGGCATGAGCGGGGCTGTAGCATGCTAATGCATGGTCTTGTCACTCACAGTGCCCCTTATCTCACCAGCTGAACTCTGCTCTTGCTGCTGGATCACAGGTCAAACCTTCTCCCCCTTTTTCTGCCATCCACTCTCGTCTCTTCCCTGATTTTTGGGGCCCACAGCAAAGCAACACATCAACATAGGCCGAAACCTGTGCTAAGAGAAAAACTTGATCTATAGCCGAGGAGAGCTGAACATAAAAAGAAAAAAACATACACAAACACTAGGGACTTTTTTTTTTTTCATTTTACAGTGTGAAATAGGACCCAAACTAATCAATGGAGCTCAGTGGGAGTGCATAATTATTAATAGGCCCTACATGGGGCCTCAGAAAATATGCAGTTCTCTTGGAAGTTTAAAAGGTCACTGTGAATAACTAAAACATACTTTTCTTAGTAGTTATTTTGCAGTAAAAAAATAATTCATAAGGAAATCAGTTTAGGAAAAAAAAAAATTCTCATGTTCTAGCAGGGTGGTTTAGGAGTCATTCCTATGTCTTCCATGTATCTTTTCTGGCAGGTTAATGGGCCATGTTTTATTCTCTGCCTTAGTTCCTAAAGCTCACAAAGCCCAGTCCTCTTTCACCATTTGTTATTCCAGAACTTGCCTGTGTGCTGCCCAGCTGAGAGAAGGAATGAAAAATGGAGTGCCCCTGGAACAACCCACACTGGTGAGGAGCAAGGCCACCCCTGCATGGTGCTACTGGTCAGCATCACTTACTAATTACACAGCAGCCTGAGGCACCAAAGAAATTGTGCTCCTTCAGGAAATTCTGGGAGGTTGTAATGAAGCAGCAGGAGAGCCTGGCAGTGCTCTTGGGACACACTGCAGGTACACCAGTATGAGAAATCCCCAGCACCAAAATTCCTCCTGGCACGATGGATGATGACACATGAGCAGAGATCCCACAGTGAATGGTTTAAACATGCAGAAAGGTTGTGACTATGGCAAGGATCTTGATGGGAGCAATAGCTGCTGGCATGAGGAGGCAAGAATCACCTTCAGGAATGCTCCCACCATTTTCTGCATTCAATTCCAACATCTATTTGAGAGATGCTGGAATACAACAGAGAGTTCAGCACAAGTGAATTCCAAATTTGTATTAATTTCAAACAACAGCAGAAACTGCAACTGAGGATGTGTGAGATGGACAAACCAAGTTTGCCCTTATCTCACACCAGGGAATGACAGCTGAGTTGTGTGATGTGCCAGAGGGCTGCCACCACTCATGGGCATGGAACACGTGGACAACTGAACACAACCTCACAATGCAGTGGTGGAGCACAGTGCCAGGGTGGGCTGGGAGGCTGAGCAAACAGATATCTTAACTCTCAGATCTCAGGAAAAAGCCATCCAGCCTTATTTAACAGAAGCATGGCCTTCATCCGAGTTAGCTGCACCCCATCAGAGGGTGGGTGGAGATGTAGACAGTGTCTGTGTATCTGCCTAGATACGTGCTTCAGGCCACTGGGAGCTGAACCAGACCTGGTTTGATAAGTTTTATCTTGTATTTATGCTGTCATCAGCTCTGCCCAACAGCACCCAGAGGTGCACGCAGCAAATGCTGTCACTCGAGGCAGAAATACCCACGAACTGGCCAGGTTTCAGTACAAGCTCTTTTCTCAGCAGTGAAGTCATTTTATTACTATGCTCTACCCAGGCATGTGCAGCATCTGGTTAATATATTTCTGGGTAGTTCCTAGCTCTCCAAACACTCCATCCCTGCCATACTGCAGCACACACAAAAGGCAAACTTTCCAACAGTTCGCTTGGGTACCTGTTCCAGGCACTTAAAGACCTGGTTAGGAAAATTTTCCTAGGAGCTAGCCTGCATTTTCCCATGCTTAATTTAGTTATTGGAATGTCTGCCATTTATATGTGTTCTCCTTGGCTCCTGCACAGGTCAGCTACTATAAATCAGCCCAGTATCACTGACTGTAATGGAGCTACAGTAACTTACAACAGCTGAGTATCTGGTTTATGAATGCAGTTCCCAGAGCTTCATGTTAAATAGAGCCCAAGGCTGGGGCATTGAAAGAAAATGAAGAGGTTATGAAAGGTACTCATGCCAGTTCCAGTTCAATATTATTTGTCCTAGATACTTACTAGGTGATGGAGGGATAAATAAACAGACCCCAGGCACGGTGATGTCAGACACTGCTTACGCCAGGGATATTTTCTCTGCAAAAGGAGTGCACGTGAAACAAATGAAGAAGCAGGTGAGAGTGAATGTTTGGCTGCCAAACTTGGCCACAGATAAAACATGATGAAGATATTAAGCCTGTGGACTTGGAGTGTGACTGGAAGAATACCTGGGGAGGGAAAGGAAATCACCATGGCTATTGAGAGCCCTGCCTAAGTACCTGATGGCAGCTAATGAGGAGGTGTGCAAGGAAATTCACTTCTAAAGCCACATCAAGCATGATCCTTAAAGCTCCGATCCCATCTGGTGAGGCAAAGAATTTACTTCACAAATTCAGTTTACTGCACTCTTCTCTGATCCTGCTCTTCTCCAATTCTGTGTAGAAACATCCAAGTCTGGTTCCACGTTATGGGAGCTCCATATTCTTCATTCAAACCCTTTTTCTGCCAGCAGCAACAAAAAGTAAAAAGGAACAGATTACTTCCCACTGAAATGGAAACCATGTGGAAAGCATCTCCATCTGATAGAGCTTTGGTAGCGTTTGGTTTTCCTTTGGGGGAAGGTGTGGTTTTAAAACACTGGGAACAATCATTCCAGATTTCTCGAAACTGAGTGATTCTGCCCAAACTAAAACTCCTTTCTGGTCAAGGACTGGTACAAGGCTCCACTGCACATTTGCGAGCCAGCTCTGCTCCCCTACCCAGGAAAGCACCTCCTCCATCTGCCAGGGACCTTCACCAAGCCTGACCCAACACCACCATTCCAGGGAGCTTGCTCTGAGAACCAGGATAAAAGCACAAACCCCACTGTGCCAGCAGACTGCACGATTTGACACAGCTAACCTGAGCCAGGAGAGACCCCAGCTGGCAGCTCTGCCCATCCTCTCGCTGCAGCAGGGAGATTTCTGCTCCCTCTCCCTGGCCAGGCATTAGGGAGGGGAACCAAGTGAGCAGCTCGGGCTGAGATGTGTCTGCAGCGAGCAGGGCAGCTCCCACGGGAACTGAAAATTCCCTGTGAACTTGCATCAAACGCACCGAGGAACGGTTTCTTCCTGCAGAATTTACTATATATTAAAACAGAGAGCAAAACTTGACATATCTCTGGCTAGCACACATTCAAACAACTCCTCAAGTATTTACCAGCTTAGGTCTATGAAGACAGGGGCCAGAAAGAAACACCGAAGATTAAAAAGAAATTCAGCTAAGTGGGGCCATGGCAAATTGCCCTGCTGAGCTCTCTGAGAAGCTCCTCTCTTCTCCCCCGTGCACAGTTCTCCACCACTCACAAAGGTGCAAAGGGCAACCTGTGCCAGGCTAGAATGATGCCAAATAGGGAGAACAGACCGTCACACTTGTGATCAAGAGAGAAAATGTTGATACATGTGGCTAAAACACTCTGGTACCTGACATTTTGGGAATAAAAGAAGGCAGCAGGGCAGAATTCTGCAGTGGAATTGAACATAAATAAAATAAGATGTTTCTTCCCTATTAAAGTAATATCATCAGTGATTTCACTTCTTAATTTACTACTTCTGTCACTGTAATAATATATGGAGAGCATTCAGCAGCTCAGAAGTTTCTCAGAAAAGAAAATGCCAAAGCCACTTTGGCAAATGTAAGCACAAAGATTTTTGTATTTTTTTATATGGATAAGAATAAAAGGCTCTTTTCTAAATTTGATGATTTTGCTTCAAAAGACAAGTGCAAGTCTAATTAAAGCTATTTTTTGGCATCAAGCAAAACTCCTACAATAATCTTATTATTTACATTACATCATTTACATTACATTGCAGGATATTATTCGTGTCCTCTCTCCCCTTTCTTTCCAGAAAGGGCTTTAATGATGGAGAAAAAGTTGAAGTATTTACTGACAGATGGAGTATAGGCACGACAGACACAGAAGATGCTGTCTCTGAGTTTAAGTCCTTGGCAAAGGAACTGGGTTTTTGCATGGTTTGGGCCCGCTAGCTAGGGATGCATTTTCTGTTGGGTTTCCCAGCTGTCCTGGAGTCACCAGTCTGATTTCCAGCACATCCCTAGCGTGGGCAGGACGGGGTGAGATGGGAACAACGCTCCCATGGCACACATGGAGAGGGCAGCAAGCCTGGCCTCTTCCACTGCCATTCCCAGGGTGTTTAAAAGCTTTGTCCCTCGATACATTTGAACAGCTCCTCATTATTTTTGCAAAGAGGGTGATAAATTACAAAGGCTGATTGATTTACAACATCAAGGTAGCAGCAAGTGATTTCCCCCAGAGCAGCTGCTCTGCCGAAACACCAGCAGAGCCCCAGAAAGGCACATGCCTTTGGAAGGCAGAGCACCAGAGGCTCCTTTTCCAGAGCTATTTCAGTCTCCTGATGACTGTAATAGAGGGAGAACCGAAGTCATCTGCTTTCCTATTTTATGCAAGGTGACTAAGAAAGTCTTATTTGGTTTGAATAGAATTCAAAAGTGTGCACATATATTTTATATATATATACACACACACACACACACACACACATGAATAAGCCCCTTTCATAAGAAAGGCTTCATGAATATTTCATGGCTTGCCCCTTGGGTTTGTAGGTATCTGGTTTGCAGGCTTTGCTAAGTACAATTTACTGCCACCTGGGCTCAGGAACAGATTTCCCCTGGATTCTGCCGTGTTCATCAGTGGCTGCAATGTCAGGGGTACCTCAATTCCAACAAGCCCCAGCATCCTCTCCAATCAGAGCCACCTTCAGTTGTTGTTGAAGCAATCAGATGACAAAATAACCTCCTGAAATTTTGCAGCCCAGTAAGCTACAAGCCAGTGTTGCCCAGTAGGTCTTTCTTTCCCTGCCTGGTTTTTAAATAATGTTTTCTTTAACCCTGGTGCTTGCAAGATGCTGTTCAAAGGGAAAGGAAAGTACAGGGTCACCCATGGAATTCATCTCTCATCACATCCCACCACTTTCCACATATTTTTTTAAAAATGTAAGCTTGGATAGCCAGGCCAGTTTGCTGTCATGTCTCCCCCTTGCAACTGCTGACAGTCAGATGTTCTTGCTTACTTTAGGGTTTGATTTATTGTCTGCAATTAGGTTAAAAATGGATAATTTAAAAAATACAAAGGAAATCTATGATTAGTTGCAAACTGGAAGCAAAAATAGAGACCAAAAGAATGATTTCTTTATCCAGCTTGCCAGGCATGAACTCATTTGTGTTTTCACTTTCGTAAACCTGTTGGAGGGCTCTCCCCACTCACGTAAGGGGTACTCACCTTACAGAGCATCTCATCAAGATGAATGAATTTCAGTTCAAACCATCATGAACTGAACCTTCTGCTGACCACTGCCCACCCTGGAAACACCCTCAACTCTAAGCACCACATTCAAAATGCTGGCACAAGTTTGGTGGTTTTGACAGGGCTAGGAATACGCAGAATCCAGGTCTTGAGTGTGATGCTGACAAGATCAGCCCAATAAGTGTGGCATAGACCACTGTGAAAATGAAAATTCAGCATCACAGAGCCCTCTGCTATGAAATGCCATGACTGAACAATGCAGCCCAGGAAGACGAGTCCAAACCAAAAGCTGGAATGAGATTCCTCCAGCTTCCACCAGATCATCAACTCCATCTCAATCAACACCTGAGCTATTCAGCCCATTCCACTCTTTCCCCAGGACATCATACATTAGCCAAAGGCTGGTTTAGTGCAAGCAGTGTCTGTTTTATTTTGAGGGAGCAAATGAATCTAACACAGCCACCTTCTTTGGGCTCCTTTTGAGCACATTCCAGCAGAGCAAAAATGAGGACAGGCACTGTCTGGTGTAAGGCAGCCCTCACATGCTCCACCTGCCCAAGTGCTTGGCAAAGGCTGAGGCTCAAATGCCAAAGGGTTTCAGTGCATAAAGGCCTTCTAAAAATGAGGCTGGGTTTAAGTAGCCAGGCAAAACCTCTGCATACAATAAGGGGCATGAGAAAGGTTATGCCTACTACACAGAGCAGATTCCAGCACACAGATCCCTTTTCTTGGCCACCAAAGATGCAGAACTCTCTGCAATTTGGTGTTTATTTCTACGAAAATAGCCTTCATTTTTGTTCCATGCCTTGAGGCTGTGCAAACCACAATAGGAGAGGCATGTCTCCAGCAGTGATAAGCAGCAATATTCTGTCCAGCAGCTCTTACCACACCCCTCCCAACCTGAAGAGAGCAAATTAAAATTAGCAAGATATGAAAGAATTAGCACTATAAGCATTTATGACCAGTGTCAATCATTCACTCTCTCCTGGACCATGCAGCAGAGGGTGAACAAGCAGTGCTGTGCTCCAGGGATTAATGGTACCTGACTGAAGCCCTGATTGCTGTGGGCTGTTTAGAGGTGAAGCACATTTGCCCTCAGCCAGGCAAAAGGAAGTAATGAGCTGAAATAAAGAAAGGGGAAATATGAGTTGGGTGGGAGAAGAAAACATCCTAACAAGCTGCCAGGGGAAGTGCTGGTTCACCGCTTGGGTCATTTCAAATTGGGCTGGATAATGCACTGGAAAGCATCCTGGTTTCTGGGAGGCTGTGCACTGAATGTGAAGGAGGAAGGGGCACAGAAGATTTCTGCCTCTTTCATTAAGTATCTTCCATGACCTGCTCTCCAAATAGCTCACGGTTCAAATCAAGCCCAGGCTTATCTTCCACCTGCAGCACAGGGAAATTACTGGAGAAAATAAATATCCTCACCATCCACACCTGCATTAACCACCCACACCTCCCTGGGTAGCTTCACCTCCTCCCTCTGGCTGCAGCATTTCACAGCCCTCCACAGCAGCTCCCAGTAACCCATTTTGATCCCCACTTACCACGGACTGGCAATGACTGTCACTGGTCACTGACTCAGTGACTGGTGTCCAACATAAATAATCATGAGACAATACAAAACACCTCCTCAGAGCTTCTTCACAGGCTCAGTTGCCTCTAGGATTTTCTTCTCTACATGGCTCAATCTATTCTTTAGGGTCAGCAACACCCAAACTAAAGCTCACACCCCATGGGGGGCAAGCACAGTTATTAATGGCCTTATGAGCCCACAGAAATTTAATTACTTGGACATGTATTCAGGGATCACACATATTTTCTACATGGAGGTCGTCTGGCAATCAGAAAAAAAAAATTTGGGGGGAGTTGTCTACTATTTTATAACCCTTTTTTCCCTACAGAGAACAAGGAAGTAATATCCAGCAAGGTATGCCCCCCCAGCCTCCACAGGCAATGAGAACTCATTTATTTCTATGCTGATAGAGGGAATGGTGGTGATTGGGGAATGAAACTCAGCCAGCTTGTTACATTACATGCCCTTTTCAAACAGGAGCAATACTGCTTTCACGTCTGACATGCATCATTAAAAAGCAATCACTTCGAGCAGGGCTCTTTCTATTTATCACAAAAAGAAACGGAATGGGAAAAAAGCAAGAGATAATCATCACTCAACCCTTTCCCTGATGAAAAGCAAAAGCTTGTGTCCAACAAGGCAAGACCACCCATCTTGAAAGGGTTTGGTAAGATTTACATTTGGCCGGTGTTTTAAGAAGCAGCGATTCCTACGCCTCGCACACACATCCAGGGTGATGGTCCTGGGAGCCCCATGTACTAACCCAGAGAGTAATAAAAATCAGATGCTTCTGCACAGCAGATATTGATGGAACAGTGTGTCTGCTGAGAGTGCTCTGTCCTACCTGCAGACAGTTTGGATTTGGCTCATGTCCTGGACAAAGTGTTTATACCACTTGCAAACGCTTACTCAATGTCATGGAAGTGAGCAGAGCTGTGTAAATGTCCAACTTCCCTCACATCTTCCTGTGCTCTCAGAGTGCACTTTTGAGGGGATCTTGTGGACATAGCATGGAAATCCCAAAGCCATTAGCAATATTCACCTTTCTGGCAATGTTTGGCAGCTTTGGCAGAAGAGGGAAGTTTGGAGGCTGGCAATGTGGTGGCCGTTCTGGGGGGAAGAAATATCTTGGCTACCTCAGAAAATTATCTTTACGTTAATTTGAGATGTAAATTATATTTCTGCTCATGTGAAAGGGGTAAGTTAATGCTGTACCAGGGAAAAAATTCCTAACATAAGAACCTGAAAATAATTTAGGAGTTTTGATCTAATCTCCCTTCGCAGACAGTGCAGGTGTTTTGACATCAACGATACAGTGCAAATCTGGGTGCAGGGAATGAAAAGTTACCTCCTCACTCATTTCCATGGCTTCTTCCTCCTTTTTAATGCCTGAAGCCTAGGAGCTGAGTTCCATGAGTCCAAAGCCACCTACACCCCATGACAAGGGAAAGCAGGAGAGCAATGCCTAGAGGTGACCCCAGCAGCTTCCCAAGGACTTCAGCAATTGATTTCCATTTGTTTCCAGGCATGAAACTCGAGATTCAAAGATGGGAAACGATTTTATAGGTGCTGTGTGAATGAATTGCACAAGCTGTTTGAACTTTTTATCACAGAGAGACAAATGAACAAACTGGAAATTTTGGCAAAAGGGCTGATCTTGACTAGAAGACTGAGAACATCCTCCCTTGTGCTGCTCTCATAAAAACTTCAGTCCTACATTGCACACTGAATTAGCTCTGAATTAAGCTCACCACCTCTGCTGGAGAGATTCTTGGTCTGAAGGTGAAAGCAAACAGTGGAGCAGGAGGGTGACACACCCAGGTCTGGTGCTGCTCTCAGCAGGAACAGTAGCAGGGTCCTAAATTCAGTGGCTTAGTCTGACCTATTCAAATAGCATTTTCTCTGCCCAAATAACTGATCCTTAATGAAGCTATTTATGTAAGGAAATTAAATTAAAAAGGAATGTTAGTCACCTGGGTGTTGCCACATGGCTGTAATGTGTGTCTGGGAGACCTGAGACTCATAAATTGTATGCAACACACTGAATGGAGGTCTTTAGCCTGTAGAATTAAGTGGCAACTAGCTTCATATTAAAGATATTACACATACACAGAGGCACAAACAAAATGTCATATTCTCCATTTCCTGTGTATAAATCTCACATCACAGAAAAGTCAAAGAGTAGAAGCAAGGGGGTTATGATATCAAAGAAAAAGGTTTCAGACTAAAAAGCAACCTACAGCTCTGCACCCACAGCTTTTGGGGCTGGAGGTAAGAGGCACATACCAACCCAGAGGCTGCTGTGGCCACAGTCACAGCTTGACTCTTCAGACACTGGAGATGAAGCAGAGTGCACAGGATCTCTGGAAAATGAATCATGAATTGCCCAATACTAAACAGTACAGGCTGTCACATCACATTAACAGAGAAGGCAGAGTTCAAGGCCAGGTTGTGCCCTTTTTCAAATACCTGTGGCAAAGATGCAGGATGAGAGGAGGCCAAGAGCTACTGACTGTCAAGCCATGTTTGCCACTGAACTGGTGCCACAGCCAGAGCCCAAGGTGTGCACAGCTTGCCTGGGACCATAAAATACAGAAGGTAAATCTCCATATCAGGGCAGCTCAGGTAGCTCAAAAAGCCTGTGTGTGTCCTACAGACTTTCACTGTGGCTCTGCAAATGCATCTTGACTCAGGACTGGGACAGCTATGAAATACATAAACCCACACAGTCAGTTCCTGAGCACTGCTACAGTGCCAGCCTGGAGAGCTTCTGAATTTCTGAATCACAGCCACATGATCCCAGTGTGGCTCTCCATAAACACAACCTGGACACAGGATTAGCTGTCCAGACCTCACCTGTGTTCAGCAAAGAGCATCTGTACCCTCAAGCCTGAGCTACAGCAAGGCTTCCTGTGACCAGCAAACCTTCAGCCCAGGGCTTTCCCTCCTCCAGCACACCGAGGGACCTGCTCTTCATCCTGCAAACAGCCACAGCTATTGCTAATCCCCAGGGGACACATCCTCCCTCAGCAGCCAGTCCTGAGCTTGCACAGGATCCCAGTTCAGCCCCAGCAAACCCAGCAGTGCTGGGCTCAAGCGCCCCAGGAAAGGTGGCTCTGGTGTGAGAGGGTTTGTAAGACACAGGACTGCACCAAACCATTCGCCTTCCCAGCTCTGCTGGCACGTGGAGCTAATGCTTAATTATCCTGAGTGATTTATTAACATATAAAGTCAGATTAAATGGGTATTTGGAGCTGAGTGGCTGAGAGGCTTTGAAAGGGAGAAGTGATTCACGCTATTTATCCAGCTGAGACAGAAGGCACGTGGCATTAACTCACAATACTGATTTCTCCAGATAAAAAGAAATACATTTCTAGGAAAAGAACCTCATTAGCATCCAGCAGATGTGTCAATTAGGAGGAATTCCTGATTTAGACAGGCACACTGTTCACACCTCTAAACAGAGCAGAGAACATTACTTAGGACCCTGTATTTTCTATTAAGACATTTGTGCTTTTACTCTCCCATCCCACAGGATCTGTTGGGACTCCAGATCCGCTCAGGCACAACTGGAGCTCCACTGGCTGCCAGAGCACCAAAAGGTGGCTCTTAGAAACATGTAATTTCTCTTTCACTGAATAAACAACCTTATAGTCAGAACCTGATAAAAGTCTTCCCTCTTCCAAAGGAAACTGTGGAAAAATGGAGACAGCAACAGGAAGCAATATTTATGTGTACTTGTCTTCCACAATCTTGTTTTTCTGTGATACTTGTTTGTGGGCAAAACTTGAATCATCTGATGTGTCAAATGGACAGTTCCTGAACCTACCTGTGACACGATCAGTCCTGGCAGGGTACACTTTTGATATACAGTCACTAGGACCTGAGGACTTGTACAGACTTCAAATAACCTATACAGAAAAATAACTTCAAACTTCTTTTTTCGGCCTGTTTGTAGGGATGCTTTTCAAGTAAAGAGAGCAGAAAAGTAAACTCTCAAGCTGACCTTGGTGGAAGATATGCAAAGATATGAAGGACAGAGATCAAGGAATGTAATGTCACAGTTTTATAAAACTGCTGTTCCTTAGGCCAGGTGTTCCCTATTCCCTAACTGCCTCTACCCTCTTCCATTTAATGCCTCAGCATCCTCCTGCACAAGGATGGAGAGATCAGGCAAATGAGCTGCATCAGCAAATCAAGCTGCTGCAAAGGGGTTAAGACATAAGCAGAATTTTCACTGGGGTCAAACTACACTTTTTGCTCAAGCCTAAAATTAAGTACACTTCATTGTTAAAATTTGTTTTTTAAAATTTGCTTAAATTAAAGCTCCACCTAAACTGGAAACAAAAACTGTAAGGATTTTCTCTTGGAATGGCTGAGATGAAAATTTTGAGGTTTACTCCTTCTTTTCTTTTCCTATATTTTTCTCTCCATAGATAAAAGGATGCCCTCTGACAAGCAGGTGAGCTTTTATAGCTAAATTGTTTCACCTGTCTAAAACTGGTGGGTTTGTACCCACCAACCCCAAGATGCTCACAAAGTGATGTCAAACAGAGAACAGGAGCAGGTACCCTCACTTCCCACCCACTCCAGACACTCGTGTAGCACATAAAAGACAATCTGGCCCCTGCATTAACAGCACCCAGCAAAGCTACAGAGCAAACAACATCTTCAACCCCGCTTGAAGACTCAGCTGCTTTTACAGCTGATTTTTATCTCTGACAGGAGACGGAGCCCAGCTGAAGAGCAAGGCATGTACTCTCACTTCTGGCTCCGCACCGAGCTTTCCCAGCCACTTCATCAACACAGCCTCAGATTGGCTTAAAGCTGGAGTAAATTTCTATTCCTCCCTGTTGGCCAGTGAGTGAGCAGAGGTAGCCAAGGTCCCCCTTTCTGCAGGCCCAGCAGCCCCCACGTGCCTGTGTCACCTTTCCTGGTGCGAAAGGCTGGCGGTGTGAAGGCGGTCGGGAATGCAGGTTGCTGGTTCCTGGCATGGCCCAAAATCCAAGGCACAATCAAACCCACAGAGAGCCACTAGCAAATCACTCTCGAGCTACTTTTTTATGAGACACTTTAGCCAGCCCTCTTTTCATATCCTTTACGAGGCTGCCTTCAGCCGTACTTGCAGTAAAAACTCCCGAGTTATGGAAATCATAAGAACGAAATTATGTATGGAAAAATCATTACATTATAAATTGGTTCCACTGTTCAGAACATGTAGGAAATGGGGCATATAAAACTCAGATGGTGTTGCAGGCTTTGATATAAGGTTCATTATTACACCATGACACAAGTGAAATATGTGCTAACACACTGCCAGCTAATTTGCCTTTACTCGCAACGCAGATCCATCGCTGGGCAGCTTCACAAATTTCATCGACCTGGGTGATTTCTCTGATGGGATGTGGCAGCCCCCACGGGAACACCACAGGAAAGAGCTGAACTTGTATCTTCAGGGCTGGGAACGTGTTGCCCTACCTCATTCAAAAATAACAGCCATCTCCCTGTTCTCTCCTAATCTTTTTCAGATTTCATCCATGTACTAGACTATTGAAATGCTGTTATCCAGTTATACAGGTGTTGTGTCTCTGGTTTTTTAATGACCTAATTGAGGTAGGAGGCAGGAAAACCGGACAGGAACGGCTTTGACAAAATGTTCTTTGTTAGAAAATACCAATTGGTTAAAATTGGAAAATTTCCATGAAAATGCATCCGTTTTCATTAAACTTTCATCACAAAATATTCTGAAGCCAACTAGGGAATTTTAACAGTCACAGGCTGATGCCTGAAGCTGTCCCCCAGAAAAAGGGAAAACTCAGGAGATATTCAGAACTGTGGTGGATGGAAGATGCTTCCCTGGAGAAAAAAAACAACAAACAAGAAAACCAAAAAAAAACCCCAGGAAAACCATGGGATTGAACTTAGCCATGGCTGTTAATTGAATAAGAAGGGGAACAGCCTGAGAAGTCAAGAAATCCAAAGAGCTTACATCAGATATCCACTGGATTTCTAGTTCTCTTTAGAAAAGCTCTTGTTTTAATAAAACAGTTTAAAAATAAAATCATAGTCATTATAAAAATACTTCTTTACTGGAAAAATTCAGGGAAATATTTTTTTTAAGATTCAAATGGTCTGTTTCCATACATCCACGGAGAAGGTTGGTTTCTCCCTGCAAAATTACTTTCTTTAAAATAGACTCTACTTTCTATTACATTATAAAGGGTTGAAATCTGAATGAAGTGCTTTGAATATATTGAAAATGTTTCAAATGACCCAAAAACAATTCTGCTTTTTTTTTTTTGTTCTAACGTGGAACAAAATTTCTTTTGCTTGCTTCCCAAAACCTCAACAAATTGGAAAATCTATTTGCCATGTAGCTCTACTCAGAGCAAGAATGTCAAGAGGTCCAATTTTTAATGCCTAGGTGGTGTCTGAATTGAAGAAGTGCTCTCAAAATGTAAAGCATTATGAACCTCTTCAAATTTCCAGCTGGTTTTGCAGAAGAAGGGAACCTGATTTGGGCTGGGGCCAAGATCTTGATGCTGCCATCATCAGGGAGCGTGCCTGTTAATAAAACCTTGGATCACCATCCAAGCTTTTTTCTGCCTACCAAAGCTAACCCCTAATTCTGAAGATACTGAATTCGCCGACTCTCAGGTTACAGCACTCCTGCCCATGGGAGACTGCTTTTTTTTTTTCTTTTTTCCCTGAAGCATGCTGACAGGCTGGAGGGGTTTACATCTTGCTGAGTGTATCTTCTTTCACATCTTTCACCATCGTTTCAAATGAAGCCACGCAGGGAGTGTGAAGGAGGAGGGGAGGCAGCGCAGGGCAGCTGAGGAAACTCATCCAGACTCAGGAGACACTTGGGATGCACGATGATCCTGCTGCTGGTGAAATGTTTTTTTTCACTGAGGTCCCACAGCCAAGGGCTTACAGAACCATTACTTACAGTCTGCAAATTGGTGTGGAAAGTCTTTAAGGCTCACATGGACTAATGGCCTTCCACGTCAAGATTAAAACTACAAAAAGGCCACTTGAGGTGGGTGCAGTGAAGAGTTTGGGGGCTTTTGCTCATCACAGAGACTTGAGGCCCCACTCTCATTTCAAGAAGCCCAGAGGCTGCTACAGAGGTAAAAATAAAGCATCTTTCATTGCTAATACAGCATCAGAGATTGCCTAAAGGAAAGGTGCTTCTCGCCACCTCTGCTCATCCACTTGCCATGGCCAGAGGCCCAAGGCAGCTCACTCAGCTGGGAGTGAGCAGTGCCTGCCTTCCATGTGGGATGGAGAGAGCTGCTGGTTGGTATTTACAGAGGAAAACCAGCCAGGCACAACAGCTTCCATGCCATTAGTGCTCAGCATATTCCCACTGGCAACCACTCCTCTCCCAAAGCCATCCTGGTACCCGTCTGCTGCTGCCAGGGATACCTGAGGTGTTTTTCATGGGGCACATTTCACCAAATGGGCAATTCTCTGAAGAGAGGTGATCAATTCACTGCAATTCAGGTAATGGTGAAGGCCTTGCAATAGATGCACAATCACAGCTCTGGAGCTGCTCAAGTCCAGCAATTCTTGCATTGAGCACATACCCTGAATTCATGTGATTCCTACTTTTTTTTTTTTATCTTAGATTTTTACAGCACCATTTAGGNGGGATACCTGAGGTGTTTTTCATGGGGCACATGGAAATTAATCTCCCAGTCTCTCTCAATAAACATTTTGAAGATCTGCATGACTATGACAGGGGTAGGTATTTTTAGGAGGACCATGCAGTAATTTTCTCTGCAGCATTCAGTAATTTGCAATATCATAGCACAAGGTAAAGTTTTCCCCTGTGTATGATTTGGCATTAACTGGGCCTTCACTGCAGACAGGGCACCAGCCTAGAACACAGCTTTACCCTAAGGATGCTGGGGAACTGCCCAGCTGAATAACCCAGCTTAATGCAAATTCACAGCCAGGTAAAGGCTGCACAAAAGCCCCGCCTGAGACACAGTGACCTTCCACCACTGGCCAGCACCTCTCTCCAGGTGTGCCCAGGCAGCACGGGGAGATGTGTGCAAGCAGGGAGGAGCCACACCCTCACCCAGGCTGGCATCATCACCAGAAACATCCTTCCTGGGAGAGGAAGGCACGGGGAGGAGCTGGCCCACAGCACAGCAAAAGCAGCTGAGGGATAGTGAGCCCAAATAACCCACAATGCTCAGATTTATGGGGTTCTTCACAACGGCTCTGGGTCCCTTGCCTTGTCTTCCCATGTTATTACCACGGGTGATGTTTTGCAGCCAGACTGGGAGGGATTAAACATAAGCACTGCAAGGCTGTGTGCTGGGTCATGGCAAGAACAAAATGCTATATAGGGTATGAAAGAAATGCAAGGCAGAAGATGCCTGATTTACAGACTGCTCCTAAAATGTGTGTGCTGTGCATGACTGCATACACTCCTTCACCAGAATGGCTCCTGTCTCAAGCTCCTCAGAGCTTTAAGGAAAAGCCATCTGACAACACTACATCCACAAGGGAGTAAGTATTTTATTACCTGGGTACTAGGTCATGGCAGCTTTTTTAAAAACAAAGTTGAATTCAATATAGATGTGCACAAGACATGTATAGAATATGTTGGGTTTTCTTTTCTATGTCTTCCCCTGGCTACAGTATGTGGAGTTTCTTATTTGAATTTTAAATAAATTTTTTTTTTTTACAAGTTATACAATAACTTGCTAAGGAGTAGCACCAGAAAGTCTGACTAAGGGATGAAAATCCAAGAAACTCCTTATTTAATGAACCACTGAACATCACTGTGAAGAGAGGAGGTCAAAGCTGGCTCTTGCCACTTTATCACCTATTCCCAAGTACCCAGTTAGCAGATCTGCACGCAGTGGTGGCTATCACTAGAACTGCCAGAACAGCAAATTGTGTGGGAAATGTCAACATCTCGGGGCTGCATTCCCAGGAACCAAAATTTCTCAAGAACAGCAGTTTTGGAAGGTTTTTTGTTTTTTTTTGTTACAAACGTGTATAGAATTACGGGCTGTTAAAACACACAATAAAATATTACTAGTAAAGATGTATAGAAAAAATCTAGCTAAAAATGTATAGAAAGTAATTTATAAAGGAATAATTTGTTAAACATCATATTTTTCAATGAACTTTCCTTCTTCAGAACCAACAATTGCTCTGCAATGAAAATTTCCCAACTAGCTTATTTATTCCTGACAAATCTTATCAAAATGAGCGTAGTGTGGAGAAAAAAAACCTTGGGTTTATAACAAGAAATAAAACCAGATAAACATTAAATGATACGTAGTGTTTGGCTCCATTCAAGCTGCTGGGATACAAGCTGCTGTTTATTATGGACACACACAGATGTGCAGAGCTGGGATCCCACATTCCCCCCTGTGCACTCAGCCCTTTTCCAACCACAGAGAGCATCTTAAACCAGCCAATATCCTCCTGCTTTCATTTTACATATGTATAACTTAATACCTGATTACACTCGCCTTTAAACTAATGACTTGTGCACCCACAAGACCTTGGCTGGTGGCTGGCAAGCATCCAGGCAGAAAATATGGAAACAGAGGGCTCCTAAACCTGTGAGGGTGCCTGTGTGGTGGGAGCACTCCCAGCTCTCCTGCCCCCATCTGCTCAGGATCCTATCACAAAGACTGCTGCTCTAATAACTTTATTATGGACCTTCTGGGGAAAGCGAGCTCCCAGCAAGGGGTTTGCTGCAGCAGACAGGAAACTCGTTTGCTCCCCGCTAGAGAAAAGCCCTTTATAATTAATGCTGAGTAAATAAAGTGCTCATCTGTAAACACTTTTAATTAGAAATTGGTTAAAGCTAAACCCTCGTGACCACACTGGCCAGGGGGATTAGATGCACGTCAAGCTTTGCCTGATCAGCAAATAAGAGGCCCTTTAGTATCCTCAATTCCTGTGCAGTGGGACCTCTTTCAGCTCCGATCACACATCACTGAGCTGCTCCAGCCTGCTCTCCAGGCTCAATAGAGGATCAATATTTGTCTGTTCTTTCTGAGAAAAAGCCTCCTTGACACAGGCAGCATCTGTGTTTGAACAGCCACTTGCTAACACACAGCAGACTTTAACCAAAGGCATCTCGAGCCGCCGGGTCAAGCACAGCCAGGGTCACCCAGCAGGGCTGGTACCTTCTGGGTTTGCTCAGGGTACTGCTGGCAGCACAGCCATCAGAAAGGGCTGCTGTGAACACTGCTCAGTGCTCCCAGGGCAGAACAGGCATTGCAGAAAAACAGTACATGGATAGAGAAAAATAAAGAACCCCCCCCGAACCACCTGTACTTCCATTCTTTAATCCCTGTAGGTGACCTGTGCCTGATGTCTCTACTCTTATGGTAATATTAAAGGTTTTCCATCAGTAGGGCTGGTAATATGTTATCAGATTTCAGGGAGAAGGGACTTTCTCTCCTGATTGCTGCCACCCCTCCTAGCTCCAGGTGTCACCTGTCCATAAGGAGAACAGCAAAGCATTCAGGGATTAGGGAAATGCTGCCAGCAGAGATAGCTCTTGCTTTGGCCAGAGCGTGCCAGCCTGGCCAAATGTGTGCATTGCAATGGTTTGTCTCCATTATGGAAATGCAACAAGCTGGCTCTGCTGGAAATGGCACCAATTTGTCCTCCCCAAGAGAGCCAGCACAGCATTGACCAGCAGACGTGTCCTCTCCCTTCCACCTGCAGGAATGCTGCTCACTTCTGATGCACTGTCTCTTCTCCATGCTCTGTCCTCTAGCCCAAAGTCATTCCTCATGGAGGAATACTCCCAAAAAACTCATTTTCATTACCTGTGTTGCTGCCAAAGTCTATCTGACAACTGAACCAACGAGTGTAAACCAACATCAACACCAAGATTTATGAGATTCTCCTCTGCCTCTGCTGCTCAGGGCCAACAGGGGGACTGCAGGGGAGCTGAATACCATAAAATGTGAGGCCCTGGCACAGCGTGAGTGAATATGAACACACCTGGGTAGTACTTTCAGAGATGGGGAAACTGAGGCATGGGAGGTCAAGGCAATGTGCCCATGCCTGGCCAGAGTCAGAATCACTTCTGCTGAGCTCTGCCAGTGCTGCTCCAGATAATGTTCTCCCACGCCTCCCATCTTCTTTGTTCAATCTTGTCAGCCTCCTCCTGAAGAAAAGGAAGACTCTTCTGGAGCACAAGATGAGATTTCTCCAGCAGAAGTGGCTCCCTTTTCCCTGGAGACCCACTGACTGAAGCCATCAAGCTGTGTGTTGAAATGCAGCTGGGCATGGACAGCCTGATCATCAGAACACCATGGCCAGAACATGCCACACTGCAGAGGCAACCTTGCCAACTGGACAATTCCTGGCCCATAACTCAAAACCCTGGGTTTTTTTCTCTATTCCCAGCTCTCTTGTGGATTTTGTGCATGTTAACTTGACTTCTCCTTTCCCCTTCCACATTTTCTGTCTGTGCTGGAGCCCCTGGAGGGCACTGTGCTCACTTACTCCTTCCCAGCTGCAGCTGCTCCAGCTCAGTGACCTCCTCACAGATGCACAGTGCTGGCCAGCCCTGCCACGCCTGAGAGCATTCCCAAAGCCACTGTTCTCCAAATACACGGAGCCAGCACACATCCACAGCTCACTTGGCCTGCGAGGAGCTCAGATACTCCTGGGAGTACCTAGAGGGGTTGGAACTTCAAAGCTTCTCACTAAAAGACTGGACTACAGACCTCTGGAAAGGCCTTCCAAGCTGAACTGAGCTGGGATGCAGAGGGGATTTCCACCTTTGTCTTACAGATGAATCATCTCCAGCCAGCCTGGCTGTAGCCTGAGCAAGACTTCCAGCCCAAGCCTCTGCTGCAACAGTGGCTGACAAGCAACTCTTCTCCCCTGACACATTCCAGGGAGACAAGTTGCTCCAAGACAAGTCTGTCCTGAAGTAACTTCTGCCTTGCCACCATCGTCACCTGTGTTTTTCCTTTCTCTCACATCCAGCTGGAGGCAAGGTCCAGCTCTAGCACTAGACAGACCTTTTGTTAATGCCTCAGGAAAGAAAGCCAAAACTACTGTATAGATCCCCAGCTGGCTCCTGATCAGAAGGCACTTGGTGGCAGCACATCAAATACACCCACGTGCAGCAAAGCTGTCTGGACAGACATCCCTCCCACCCAGGGACCCATTAGGAGTCAGGAAGTGATGTTGGCTAAAGTCATCTTGTGGGATGGAAAGATTTTTGGAGACGTGAAATACGCCAGTCTTCCATCAGATACTCCATCACAGTTCCCAAGAAATTTTTGGAAGACAAGAAGCCTGGCTACCAGTGCAAAGGAGCCTGGAAACGTCAATCCCATCCCACTCCCCATCCACACTGAGGTGAAGTCTCCAGCGTCTTTGAAAACAACTGCATTTCCTGAAACATTAAATTCAGACATTTCCAAATTCAGCCTAACATCATCTGTCTTCTCCAAGTGGCCTGAATGTAAATGGGCACATGTGATGAGTGACCTTCATCTGGGAGTTGAAGCCCATCACCATGTGTAGGAATAACAAACAATCCAAGAACAACACCTCCAGCTTCCTATGGAGTGCCAGTAATGTGGGATTTAGGTCTTCATTCAGAAATGCCCTCAAGCAACCTCCTAAGTGGGGGTGGTAGCATGGATGTGTCCTTCTCCAGGGATGGCTTTAAGTCCTCCTCCCAGCCCCAAGCGAGATTTGAGGTTTTAAGAGACAACCACCCATAGCTGCAGTGAGGGGAAAGATGAGTTGCTGAGATTCTTGTGGTTTCTGCACTCCTCTTTCCTAGCAGGAAGCGTTTTAATTTTTATTTCAAATGCATAAACTATCCTTCAAAAAAAGAAAGGCAACAGAGAATTTTTTCACATGGCCAAAAGCCCCACTCAAAAGGCATTCAGTCTCTTAAATCATGACATAGTGTCCAGATATGTTATTAGTGTATGTATTATTAGTTCTTTTTAAACCCTGTCCAGTAAAATAATTGAGCTTTGGCCTCCTCTGGCCTGTTGGTGAGCAAAATGGAATGGTGCCCATTTGGATTACCTACACCCAGAGAGAAAGCTTTGATTCCACACCCCAGGCCTGAGGCTCCCAGCTGCCACTCCGCTGCCCTGGGATACAGTCACCACTGCTCCAAGCTAGAGGGATCAGGGGCTTAATGGGATTTAGGGTGGAAAATCCAAGCTCAGACAGAGGTGTCTGCAACACAGCATTTTGCAGAGAAAGGGGAAGAGAGCCAGGTCTGTTCTTTCCCTCCTCTCACATCCAGGACCTGCCTCATTTCTCTCAACCAGGCGTGGAAGGGGAGATGGCAATGCTAAAGTGTCTGTTACTAAAGTCATTACTATCCTAATTGCATAATTATATATCACGCATGCTTAAATGATAATAATAACAACTTCAATAGCCATTATAAAAAAAAAAGAATTAGTCTGGTGGCTGAAGAAAGCAGGAGTGTGAATGCAGTGATGGAGCAAATCTCTGCCAGTCTTGGATGCCATGGTCCTTTCTGGCCCCAGAAAGAAGGACATGGAACAGCAGGTAGAAATTCCTTAAGAGGGAGGGAGGGA